>CANYBF011800326.1:0-15472 GCA_948192965.1 Dalechampia spathulata | reverse complement strand
TTGTTCTTGAATAAATATGTTCATAGCTGCTTTAAATTTATTGGCTTGTGACCTTGTGACTGGACCACTTGGAAGAGTTAATGGATCTTCTTTCAAGCTCCTTATGTTCTCTTGAGTCCCATGTAGAACCGTATCACCTTTTGAATGATAATGGAAAGTGTTCTTAATGATACCTTAGAATTAAATTCATAAGTGAAATATGATACTTTGATATGTTAAATGTGTTATTCTATGAGATAGTGTATGTTAGAATGTATGTTAGAAAGTATTAATGAAGTTAGAATTAAAAATAAGTTAAGTTATAATTAAGGGTAAAATGGTAATTTTACTTAAGGAGAAAAGTATTTTTGGAAACTAGAAATATGCATGTATGATGTGAGATGTGAGATGTGTATCATATATATTAATGTGCATGACATGAAAATCATAATAAAACATTAGTTAAAAAGAAAAAGAGATAATTTAAGGAAGAAGCCAATGAGAAGGTGACAAGTGTCACATTCCTATTGGACCCTTCCTTGACCATACTTAAATTAATTAATTAAAGATAAATAAATGGATTAAGAGGAGAAAAAATTTTTCATTTCACCTTCCACCTTCCAAAAATTTGAACTCCCGTCCTACTTTCTCTCTTCTTCATTTTCAATTCAATTTTATACTTTTCCTAAGGTAATTTTGATGGAGATTTAGTATTTTATGTTATTTTTGCATGGTTTTCATTGTGTGTATACTTATTTCTTGTTATTGGTTAAGGATATTTGTGTTTTTTGAAGTTTAAAAATTCGGTTGGTGGAGGAAGTGGAAGTTTATACATGAGTTTTGATGAATTGATGAAGGAAAAGGAGAACATGCTTGATTATGCATGTTTGATGCATTTTGATTGAGTTTTATCTATGGAATTGATTTGTATGGAAAACTCTAGGTAACATACATGAAAATGACTCTTAAAATGTTTTATGATATGTGTATGTATTGCTAGAAGTGATAATTTATGTAGAAGATGAAAAATGCATGGAAAGTGGATTAGAAGTGAGAAATTGCATGGAAAATGCTTGCTGCCTAATTTTGTGCCTCTTTGAAATTGATCTTTATATTTTGGTTTTGATACATAAATCCTTTAATTATGTGTAAATATGATGGATTATAGTGTTAGAATGAAGAAAATAAAGTTTGGTTATGAATAGAGTAAGTTTGCATGAAATATGTATGAATTGTTGCAAAGAGGGCAGCATGTGTAGGTATGTGTGTATTGCTGTCTTAAGTTAGGTTTAAGTGCATGATTGCTACCAAATGGGACTTAAAAGTGTGTATAACATGTATATGATTGTGTGTACTTAATTTGGTAAGAATTGAAAGTGGTTGAATGTTAAATGAGAGGGTTATGCATGAAAACACTAAAAAGGCAGCATGTTTGTCAAATTATGATATGAAATGTAATTGCATATTATACAAGTTGTAGAAATTAATTTGCAAAAATGATTATATTGATTAAATTCATGACTTAGGATATTATGTTTATGCATTAAAAGTGGATAAATGAATAAGTTAGGATAGGGAAAATTATATAAGTTAATGGCATGCTTAGAGTACATATTTAATGCACTATGGCTATAATGAGACTTTGTATGGATTGTTTACTTGCAAATGGATGTATGAACCATTATATATACCCATATTCTGATCTATAAAAGTGTGTAAAGTAGATGTATATCAATTGTTGCTCATGAGTGATGAGATATGAGTTCATATAGATAAAGTATGCAAATTCAGCATTAAAAACCTGAATGGCCGAATGTGTAAGTCTAAGTTAAGTTAAGGTTTGCAACGATTGCATTTTGACTACTTTAACGATTGAGTTTTTGAACAGATAATATATTTTTGGAAAGCTCTTTGAGTCTACTTTTAAATGGTGTAAGGTTTATTTAATTTGGAGGTCATTTACTTGGTCAAAATACTCATACAATGGGAATTATTCTAATAAGGCAGAATTGGTTAAGACTAAATTGCATGAAACTTTGAATGTCAATGTGATCCATCATCTAAACTTGTTTTAAACACTTAAATGCATGATCATATACACTTATGAAGGAACATTAATAATGTACATATTTTATTGTAACAAAGAGGTATTAAGGAACTCCATTACATATCAAAGTGCATGTAAATTCTGAATTATCCAAAGTAAAAATGACCAAATGAATAGTAACCTATACTAAATGAATAGTAACTCACCATACAAATTCAGCTATCTAAAGAATGAAGGTCTAAAGCATCTAAACTTCATGCTATGGTTGTTTAAACATTATAATTCATTACTACACTTAAGGATATACACTCAAAGGTATAGAAACAAGTTAATATTACATACTTTTTCATGCCATACTAAGCCTTACATAAATATGCCTATTCTAAATACATGACTTGCATATCAATATATGAATGTATGATTTATGTATGCATTTACCCTTAAATGCAAAATGTGGAATGCTGAGACATGAAATGATGCATGAAAGCTTCTTATGAATGTATGTCCATTTCAAATGTGATATTTACAAGCCAATATGCATATGTATGAAATATTATGGTATGGAATGATGTGGAATGGTATTTGAATGATCATTTTGGATAAAAGTTGAATGAAAATGTAAATGATTGTACTAAATGGACATGGAATGGAAATGTTACAAGTTCAGATAATAAAGCCAACACTTCTACCCAAGTGCTTGATAGGGGTAAACTGGTGATAGGTTTATGCTTCTTGCTTCATAACCTTTCTTAAAGTCTTGAATTAGCCTATTTATATTGAAATGCTTATGATATACATGAAATAAGTAAGAATGGTCATTGATATCTCATGATGTACATCACATACAATCATGAATACAATATTTGCATATTATATCATGAATCATCTAAGCATAAAGACATATTCATGGCATTTCATAAAGTGGTTATAAGGTGGAAAGAAAAGAAAGAGTGATGATATGATACAAAATGTAATGGAAGCGTACTGGGTCAACATTCCTGATTAGAATTAAAAATACGGATTCCCTCAGCGGAATCATACAATAGAATTCTTGAATGGAATTTAAAATATGGGTTCATTGAACCATACAGTTTATAGTTACATTCCCTTCTATGGAAGATGAGTACCGGTACCTTTTGCAGATACTACATGTCCTAAAAAAGTTACTTGTTCTAACTAGAACTCACATTTCAATAGCTTACCATATGCAATGCAATCCGTAAATGTCTATCATGATCTTCTCTAATCTTCAAATATACCAGGATGTCATCAATAAACATAACCATAAATTGGTCTAAATAGTTTTTAAATACCATGTTCATTAAAGCCATAAATGTTATTGATGCATTCATCAACCCAAACGGCATAACTAGAAATTCATAATGGCCATACCTTGTCCAGAAGGTTGTCTTCGGAATAATGTTTTCCTCAATCTAGAGTTAATGGTAACCTGATCGTAAATCTATCTTCAAAAACATAGATGCACCTTTTAACTAATCAAATAAGTCATCAATACAAGACAAGGGATACCTATTTTTTATTGTCACCTTATTTAACTATCTATAATCGATGAACAATCTTATAGTACCATCCTTCTTCTTGAAAAACAATACTAGAGCACCCTTTGGAGATACACTTTGTCAAATAAAATCCTTATCTAATAATGGCCATACCTCGACTGTCGAAGTGTTACCCTCTTCTATTTACAATCTATCATTACTTAATACTTTGATAACTAGTCCATGCCTAAAATAATATCATAATCTTAAAAAGGTATCTCTACCAGATCAGATAGGAAACACATACCATGTATAATCAAAGGACATTGCTTATAAATCCTATTCACTACCTTGTCCTTTCTTAAAAGACTAGAAACTATGATATCATAACTTAACCCCTCACATGCAATGTTAAGCAATCGTGCAAATTTCATGTTTGTATATGAATGAGAATAACTAGGAACAAATAACACTAATGCATTATGATCAGAAATAAGAACATTACCAATAACCATGTCATTCTCTCTGTACCAAATTATAAACTCTAGCTGGAGCCCTAATACTCTGATTAATGGGCCCCTGGCTATTACCTCAGCCATAACTACTATGGCCTCTACCTCTACCTTGGCCCATGTTCTATGATGTCTTTAGGATAGGTCTAAGTACCAAACTCTATTAGTAGGACCCACCTTTAGCTACCATATGCACAAGAATATCCCAACGTACTGGGAACTCTCAAGCAAAATGACTAGCATTACCAAACTTGTAATATAAACATGTACGCAATCTGCAAGCACCATAATGTATGCAACCATATGTGTGGCACAAATTTAGGCTTGTCCCTAATGAACCACTGCCAGAGAATCTCTCTCTCTGCCCCTGTTGAGGCAATAGTGGTCAGGATCTACCTAATCAAGGTGTAAAAGAACCTTTGAATCTGCCCCTCTTTTGGCTAGTAGATGAAGAACCCACTCCTCTGAAAGGTCTATGAAACTGTCCTCTATCACTCTCCATGCCCTTCATCATCTGCTCTTGATTAAGCATGCTAGCCATAAAAGCTGAAATGTCTTCATAATTAAACCCTTGTATTAAGGCTCAGATCCAGGGATTTAATCCTTGTTTGAATCGCTTGCATCTATCTCTACTCATTGCCAAGATATCAATAGCATAGTAGGCAAGTCTCAAAAATTCCCTTTCGTACTCTGCCACTATCATATTTTCCTACTTAAGGTTAAGGAACTCATGTAACTTTTGATCTATATACACTGAAGGAACATATTTCTACCTGAATTCCCTTTGGAAATCATCCCATGTTAGCACTGGTGGATAAGCCATACTATATGGAATGATCTTCTATCATTCCTAAGCATTAGCCTACAATAAAGATATAACATACTCAAATTTTACTGAATCAGCACAATCTAGCTGTAAAAGAACTCTTCTAGTTCTATGGTCCTATAAGCTCTTAACTTCTTAAAGTCTTTTCTTATATTCTTTAACTTTGGTTGGTGGTAAAGGAGTTAAAGCTGCTAGAGGAATCTGCCCTATAATGATCTAAGAAATTGAGCAAATTGTGTTACCATAGGATCAATAGTAGAAGTGATAGGTTATTCTGTAGGGAGTATCCTTTTTGCCTATTCACCTTGTTTAGCAGTTTCTTGCTTAATCTCAACTCTATCACTGGCTTTTGATGTACTACCCTATGGGTTAAAGTTATCCCCACCTTATTCACCCATCATCTCTACTCTATTAGACATAATTATCTAGTCTATAACACATAAATACATATACATAGATCATAGCAGTTAGCAATACTAAGGACTAATAATACTCCTATTATGTAGCTCATTAATCATTGGCAGTAGTTCATCATGCATTAATCATAAATTAGACAAACCATAGCTTTGATACCACTAAAACATGTCACACCTACACTTGGCATAACATGCTCTCATAGCATAATTAATAATCACCTAAGTAAGGAAATCATTAATTACATTACAATGGATGCATAGAAAATTTGCAATATAACATCTGTTTATTGTCATTATGATGTAACTAGACCATTTTGTTAGTTTGTATTCATGTATCATCATCATATCAGACCCGTAAAATATAGGGACAATATAAACATATACATCATAAAAATATGTAATTAAGTACTACTGCCAAATTAGTAACTATATATGCTACATAACGAGAATTATGTCTCAGAGTATAATATAAAAGTCCAGACTGTCTTCTAGATAGGAATTTATGAAAATCTTAACCTTCGCTGACTGTTGATCAACTAATCCTAATATTCCTCGAGTAATCTAGATCCTATGTTCATCAAATGATAAACGCTGAGTATATAGCTTAGTGGTACTATAAAAATATATACATAGCATATTTTTATACAATAATGACATCTAGTATCAAATCATTATTAATATTCATAAGATAGTGTATTGATATCATATCGAATCAATAAACATCATACTTCATCAATAACAAACATTTGGTATTGATAGTATAAGAATAAATACCATTTAGAGCTTTTTTGCAACTTTCCCTATATTAATTATCATATTGGAATAACATCGTACACATATATGTATGTGTATGTGCATCATACATTAACCATTATCAACCTTTGTATTGATATCATATATGAATGATGATGTATGCCTTCGCATTCATGTTTTGCACTCTCCCTCTGACTCTTTTGTAACATTTCATCTATTTTTATAATATTGTGCATAATTTCAATTTGTACTAGGTCCCTCTATGTACTGGTACTCATCTCCCGTAGAAGAGAATGTAATTGTAAACTATATGGTTCAGTGAACCCATATTTTCAATTCCAATCAGGAATGTTACTGTATGATTCAGTTGAGGAAATCCATATTCATAATTCCAATCAAGAATGTTGACCCAGTACGCTTCTATTTCATTTTGTATTGTATTATCACTCTTTCTTTTCTTTCTGCCTTATAACCACTTTAAGAAATGCCATGAATATGTCTTTATGCTTGAATGATTCATGATGTAATATGCAAATGATGTATTCATGATCGTATGCGATGTACATCATGAGAATGTAATTGTAAACTATATGGTTCAGTGAACCCATATTTTTAATTCCAATCAGGAATGCTACTGTATGATTCAGTTGAGGAAATTCATATTCATAATTCCAATCAAGAATGTTGACCCAGTACGCTTCTATTTCATTTTGTATTGTATTATCACTCTTTCTTTTCTTTCTGCCTTATAAACACTTTAAGAAATGCCATGAATATGTCTTGATTCATGATGTAATATGCAAATGATGTATTCATGATCATATGCGATGTACATCATGAGATATCAATGACCATTCGTACTCATTTTGTGTATATCATAAGCATTCCAATATAAATAGGCTAATTCAAGACCCTAAGAACAGCTATGAAGTAAAAAGCATAAACCTGTTACCGGTTTACCCCTATCGAGTACTTAGGTAAAAGTGTTGGCTTCACCGTCTAAACTTGTAACATTTTCATTCCATGTCCACTTAGTGCAATCATTTACATTTTCATTCAACTTTCATCCAAAATGGTCATTCAATTACCATTCCACATCATTTCATACCATAATATTTCATACATATGCATATTGGCATGTAAATATCACATTTAAAATGGACATACATTCATAAGAAGCATTAATGGATCATTTTATATCTTTGCATTCTACATTTTGCATTTAAGGGTAAATGCATACATAAATCATACATTCATATATTAATATGAAAGTCATGTATTTGGAATAGGCATATTTTTCTAAGGCTTAGTATGGCATGAAGAAGTATGTAATATTAACTTGTTTCTATACCTTTGAGTGTATATCCTTAAGTGTACTAATGAATTATAATGTTTAAACAAGCATAGCATGTAGTTTAAATGCTTTAGACCTTCATTCTTTATATATCCAAATTTGAATGGTGAGTTACTATTTATTTGGTCAATTGGACTATTCATTTGGTATAGGTTACTATTTATTTAGTCATTTTTATTTTGGATAATTTAGAATTTACATGCACTTTGATATGTAATGGAGTACCTTAATACCTCTTTCTTACATTATGATATGTACCTCATTAGTGTTAATTCATAAGTGTATGTGATCATGCATTTAAGTGTTTAAAACAAGTTTGGATGATGGACCACATTGGCATTCAAAGTTTCATGCAATTTAGTCTTCAACCAATTATGTCTGATTGGAACAGTTCCTATTGTGTGAGCATTTTGACCAAGTAAATGACCTCTAAATTAAATGAACCTTACACCATTATAAACTACACCCAAAGAGCTTTCCAATGGTATATTATCTATCCAAAAACTCAATCGTTAAGGCAATCAAAATACAATCACCGCAAACCCCTAACTTAGCCTTAAACATTTTGCCATTCGGGTTTTAATGTCGAATTTGCATACTTAATCTATATGAACTTAGATCTTATATCTCATGAGAAATAATTGATATACATCCACTTTACATACAAAGTCTCATTGTATATTGGTCCATACATCTATTTGTAAGTAAACAATCCATATAAAGTCTCATTATAGCCATAGTGCATTAAATATGTACTCTAAGCATGCCATTAACTTATACAATTTCTCCCCTTATCTTAACTTATTTATTTATCCACTTTTAATGCATAAATATATTTTCCTAAGTCATGAATTTAATTAATATAATCAATTTTGCAAATTAATTTCTGCAACTTGTATAATTTGCAATTACATTTCATATCACAATTAGACAAACATGCTGCCTTTTAGTGTCTTCATGCATAACCCTCTTATTTAACATTCAAACCACTTACAATTCTTACCAAATTAAGTAAAAACACTCATATACATGTTATACACACTTTCAAATCCCATGTGCTAGCAATCATGCACTTAAACCCAACCTAAGGCAGCCACACACACATACATATACATGCTGCCCCCTTTGCATCAACTCATACATATTTCATGTAAACTCACTCTATTTATAACCAAACTTCATTTTCTTCATTATAACACCATAAAATATTATTTTTACACATATTAGATGATTTATGCATCAAAACCAAAATATAGTGATCAATTTCAAAGAGGCACAAAATTGGGCAGCAAGCATTTTTTATGCAATTTCTCATTTCCAATCCACTTTTGATGCATTTTTCATCATCTTCTCCATAAATTATCACTTGTAGCGATACATACACATCTCATAAAACATCTTAAGAGTCATTTACATATAGGTTACCTAGGATTTTCATACAAATCAATTTCATATACAAAACTCAATCAAAATGCATCAAACATGCATAATCAAGCATGTTCTTTGGTTTTTCCTTCATCAATTCATCAAAACTCATGCATAAACTTCCACTTCCTCCACCAACCAACTTCTTCAACTTCAAAGGACACAAATATCATTAATAAATAATAAGAAATAAGTATTCACATAATGAAAACCAAGCAAAAATGACATAAAATACTAAGTCTCCATAAAATTACCTTAGGAAAAGTATAAAATTGAATTGAGAATGAAGAAGAGAGGAAGTAGGAAGGGAATTCAAAATTTTGTAAGGAGGAAGGTGAAATGCCAACTTTCTTCTCCTCTTAATCCATTCACTTATCTTTTAATTAATAAATTTTAAGTATGGTCAAGGAAGGGTCCAATAGGAATATGACACTTGTCATGTTCTCATTGGTTCCTTCATTAAATTATCTCTTTTTCTTTTTAATTAATGTTTTATTATGATTTTCATGTCATGGACATCAATATATATATGATACACATTTCACATCATACATGCATATTTCTAGTTTCCAAATAAAATACCCTTCCCTTTAAGTGAAATTACTATTTTACCCCTAATTATAACTTAACTTATTTTTAATTCTAACTTTATTAATAATTTTTAGTATACATTCAAACATACACTTTCTCATAGAATAACACATTTAACATATCAAAGCATAAGAACAC
This sequence comes from Dalechampia spathulata, assembly GCA_948192965.1. Classification (NCBI taxonomy): domain Eukaryota; kingdom Viridiplantae; phylum Streptophyta; class Magnoliopsida; order Malpighiales; family Euphorbiaceae; genus Dalechampia; species Dalechampia spathulata. Next base: position 5,932 of record CANYBF011800326.1, on the reverse strand, counting down.
TTTTCATTATCATTCAAAAGGCATACTACAAGACATGTATATTCTATTTTCATCACTTTAATCATACTTTTACCTCTTTTCACTTTAAATTCCATGCCTAATGGAATTTTCTTCATTCATATCATATTCATAAGTATTTAAAATATATCATGGCATTCATAAATCATAGCTCAATCATGCATTTCATGCTTTATCCATTCATTAATTCATGCATTCATTTTAACTTATGCATAAAATGCAAACATGTGGAGGTACTATGAATGCAGACATGATAAGAATTACATGTAGATGACTCTTAAGTTGCTATTTTAAGTGTGTATAAGGTGCATGAGGTGATTATTTGTGATAAAGAACATGAAAATGCATGAAAGGTGGAAGAAAATTTAAGTGATGATAAAAATAAAGTTGCTGCCCAAAATGAAGAAATTTTAGTTTCTTGGGTTTTAATTTGGTAGAAGTCTGTCATGCATTGCTTTATGATTAAACATGATTGAATATGATATTGAGAGCATGAAATTGAAGTTTGGTTGCATGTTAAATGAAATTATAATATGAAAATGCTAAGATGTTTACAAAAGGGGGCAGCATAGATGCATGCTTTGTGTAACTTGTTTTTAATGGAATTTAAGTGCATGATTACTGATCATTTGGGTTTAAAATTGTGTGTAACATGTATATTCATGTGTAAATTTAGTATGGTATGATTTCAAGGTGGGTTGGATGTTAAATGAGAAAGGTATGCATAGAAGCACATAAAAAGTAAGCATACAGGACACTTATGTGTTTTAGATAAAAATTATGTATTGTGTAAGTCATGGATATTTATTTGAAAAAATAATTATATTAATCAAATTTATGACTTAAGAGAACATGTTCATGCATTAAAAGTGGACAAATGAATAAGTTATGATGAAGGAAAAAATTGTGCAAGTTAGTAGTATGCTAAGAATGTGTATTTTAGTGTATTATGCAAAAGTGTAACTTTGCATGGGTTGTTTGCATGCAAAATGATATGTGAACTTCAATGTAAGTTTATGTTCTATTCTATAAGAGTATGTGGTGTGGAAATATGTAAAGTTGTTCAAGTGAATAATTGATTACAAGTCCATTTAAGTGAAGTATGTTAATATATGTAAACATCGGATTTTACGGGCAGAATTTAAGAGTATGCAGCAAATGAACTTTTGACTGCCTTAATGATGTCCAAAATTTGCATATGATAGCTCAAATTAAAACTTATTGAGTCTAGTTTTTAATGGTATAAATTATGCTTAATTTTGATGTCATTTTATTATACAAAATTGGGATGCCATGTACGGAGGTACAAAAATGGAAATCAAAAATTTATGATTTTGACATATGAACTTGCATACTTTAATTGCATATGGTTTGGCACCTTAATTGCAAGGGTTAATACTTTAATATGTGTATAAGATGGAGGCCTAAATGTGAGTGATATGCATGATTAATGAATTTTTCCATAAGACCACTAAGAAGTTATGAACATAATGAATGAAACATGAAGAATTCATGAAAGAAAATGACCAAATGAATAGTGCACCTGACCATATGAATAGTAACATGCCTAGTATGTTTCAGCACCTTAATAAATGCATGTTCCTAGCTTCCAAAGTTAGAGCTATGCACACTTAGACCTCATTACTCTATCTTATACATATGTATACATATTTAGAGGTATAAAATGACCTTAATGCATTAAGTTCAAAACATGAATGCTAAATGCTTTATACATGCATAATGGATTAAAGTATATATCTTACATGCTATTATGCCTAAGTATGACTAATATGGGTACTTGAACATGAACTTATGAGTGAGTTAAGGCATGTATGAGATTAATAGCATATATTGTTATCAAAAGAAGACCAATGGTACTTATATACATTCCTGTATGTAATATTGACTAATACACAAGGAATTGTCAAAATACTAATATAACCACTATAAGTGAAATGTGGAATACTATATGATGAATTAAAGTGAAACTATGGCTACATGTTATAAATAGATGTGAATGCTTAAAGGAGATAAGTTACATAGATAATGTGAATAACTTCATAAGTACTTATGGCTACAGGAATAATAAAAATTATATGGATGCATTAACATACTAAATGCTTGATTAAACCATAAATATGCATGTGTATGGTTAATGTATGCATATACAAATGGTTGTAAAGATGTTATATGTCATGAAATGTATTATAAAGGCATTACCTATATGAAATACCTAAAATACAAAAGTGAAGATCCTATATGCATGATATTGATTTATATGCTTAAATTAAGTACAATTATGCTTATATAAAGTGTTTAAGGACTAAAAAAATGAATGTCTTATGTTATACATTAAGTGCATTAAGTAAAGATAATATGCATATAATGGTTATTTTAATACATTATAAACTTATGTTATGAAAAACATGGTAAAACATAAAGAAGGGGTAAATGACTAATGGATCACTTATTAAAGTTCAAAGATCATACACTACATTAAACATGTTAAATGATATCTAAAGACATGAAAAGAGTATAAATGACCTTAATTGACCTATACGAGCATAATATGGAATGAAATACAGGAATAAACATATGATCTCTACATGTTACATGATTCATTCTTTGAAATAAAAGTATGATATCTTAATATGGCTAAATGCTTTAATGGTGTTATAGATTTTATTTTTAAATGCTTGAATGATAATGATGCCACAGGCATTACCAAAGGGACAAAGGTAGCATTACTTCATCATGGATATAATGGAATCATGAAAATAGGTTTGTGTTATTTATTAGCTGATACCTTACTAATGGATTAGCGGGTAAGTTATTAACTTACCTTGATATTAACATGTAGTTACATGTTTTATTTGATTTTTTACTATACTATGAACATGAATGATCAATGTTAAATTAAAAGTGATTGCCAAAGAATATAGTTTACACTGTATGATAACACGACCTATTTAATAAAGTTGATAGTTAAAAGTGTCATGTTTATAGAGATTTTATCTGATGAAATATGATATGATGACATACTAAATTAGGTCAACAAATGAATTATCATGGAGATAGAGATATTATATGATGTTTATGCTCTTTCTTTATAAAAGATCATAAGATATGAAATGTGTATAATGGCTTACGATGAAAGATTGTTACTATACCATAATGTTATATAGTTATAAGATAGCAATGTGCAAATTACCATATCTATAGTTTATGATTATATTAAATATGGTATTTCACCTATGATATGTCACGATTTGTAGTGAATATTTAATAATGATTATAGTTGATGAATTATAATATCATGACCTATTAATCAGGGTCAATGAGCAATGTTTTAATGTACTTGTGTTATGAAATGATCTTCATTATATTTAATGTTACTGAATGTATGAAATGGATTATGTATGATTTTTTATCGTGATGCTTACCCATTTTCATTATAGCATCATAGCATAATGCATACATATCATGTCATGAATCATTTATATACATGTTCATATTCAAGGTATGACATAGAAGAATAAGGAAGGAGGAAAAAGAGTGAATATGAGACAATGATCAACAAAAGTGTATTGGGTCATAAAGATGATGGATTCCCTCGATGGGATCATACAGTAGTATTCCTTTATGGAACCACAAAAAAGGATGGATTCATTGAACCATAGAATAATGATATGTTCCTATGGGAACAAGTACCGATACATATAGGACCTAGTATAGATTATGCATAATCATAGAATTGATATCATAATGTTGAACATAGTCACATTCATAGAAATGATATCATAATGTTGAACATAGTCACATTCATAGAAATGATATCAGAGAAAGAATGCTGAATATGGTTGCATTCTTATGGAAATAATAAAATGAAATGATACAGGAAAAACAGAGGGAAAATGCATAGCATAAAGGCATTCATGATCCATACAACATTGCATTATTGCATAATGATACAGATACATTTATAAATAGATGTTTACAGTGCTAATGCACAGGGCATGGTTATGCCATAGAGGAAATGATATACAATTATTTGAGCTTATGATCATGGTGACAGAATGATATTATATGATTACAACATTCTAATGCTGATAATATGATGATATAATATTACAGAGAATTCAGTTATAGATGTATGAGCTTATTATCATAGATAACATTTATATGCTGAAAAATTATAGTGATATACAGGCAGCTAATGATTTACAATGATTTTACAAATATAACTAATAATTCATATTCCTTATTATTTTATGACTTATTTATAGCAGGAATACATAATAGAGATAATGTATGATACGTTACAATGATGATATGATATGATTATATTATGGGAATGTTTTGCAGTAATGACAATAATGGATACAAGTATATTTGAAAGATTATCGATTCAAAGAAAACAGGTGATGTGTATGATAGGAAAAGAATTGATATATAATTCTCATAAATAAACTATGATCTGAGTGATCTAATGAGTGGATAAATATTGCTACATGTATGAAATCTCAAAAATAATATTTCTAATTGACTATATGATGATGCTATTATTACGATAATTAAGATTATCATACTTTTTATATTTATGACATATGCTTGGTTTATACTTTTCTATACTCATGATTATAGCACCATTGAGTATTATACTCAGTGTTCGTTATTTGATGAATACAGGTTAGCAGATGGCCAGAAGCACATAGATCCTAGGGCACCAACTCAATAGGACTTATTTTGATGGCAAGGACTTAGATTAGTAGCATGTACTTATATATATATCTATATTATTTAACTAGAAATGCTCATAAGACAGTAAATACATGTGTGTATAAGTCTAAACGTTGTGACTTACTTTATAAATGTTGCATACATGAATTTTACTACAAATTGATTATCAAGAGTAAATGTAATTGTTTTTCTAACATAATCATTAATATGACTTTTATAAACATTAAGTTTAAGAGAAATAAATTATTCATTATTTCTAATTACTTGTATGCATTATTTTTATAAAGATAGAAATTTTAAAAGATAAAAAGAAAAAATTTTATGCATCCCTGGTAAGATAATTAATAATTTCCCTTATTTGAAGACTATTAACTATTCTACGGGAGCATGTTACACCATCCCCAAAATTATGTTTAGATGTGTAATATATTCTTAGTAAATATTTTATGATGCGATAATCATTGTACAATCTAAAGGCAGTAAAATATTTTATACTTATAAATTAGTAAAGATGTTAGTAATATCTAGTGAATGAATTATCTAAACTTTATAAGCAATGTTTAGACTCAAGGAAAGGTTAGATGGTAAGTTATAATTATAATACGAATGTTTTATACGATAGGTTATGCTAAAGCCACAGGTTACAACATAAATAGTTACAAAACTAGACCAAATATATTTTATTGATATAAAAAAACTCACAGATCTTTTGTAGAATGATTAGTAAATCCTTAAGAATACGGTTTTTATTAATCATTCTATGAGAGCATGATACAGTTCTACATGGGATTTAAGAGAACATAAGGAGCTTGAAAGAAGATCCACTAACTCTTCCAAGTGGTCCAGTCACAAGGTCACAAGCTAATAAATTTAAAGCAGCTATGAACATATTTATTCAATAACAAATAACAATGGAGCTGCAAGAATAGGCTTTCTACAAGTGCTATTTGGAGCTTAAAGAGGTGCCTAAGGCCATAATATTGCTTGGGGTGAATTTAGAAGAGAATGGAGCCTAAAGGATGCCATTTGGGTGTAATTATGAAGCCATAGCCTTATTTCATAAGCCTATGGAGTAGTTAGGCCTGTTGGGCCATAAGTTAAGCCTGTTAAGGACCCAATAAGGAAAGGAAGCTAGGCCAATTAGTAGCCTAATGAGCTTATACGAATTTCCATG
>CANYBF011798910.1:0-24851 GCA_948192965.1 Dalechampia spathulata | reverse complement strand
GAAACAGAATTGAAAAGCAAGATGTTAAATGAGCTCATATGTATAGAATCAAAGTTATGTTATAATGAAAGACCCAGTAAATGCACATTTAAATGGAATGATGGATCAAGGAATAAGAGGGAGAATGCATAGCATAAATGCATTCTCATAAATATGCACTATTTATAATTCATGACATACGACATAATATGATATGAATTCATGGTATGATTAAATGATATATTAACTTCACTTGAATACTTATTATGGTTGGAATTTCATCATATTTTAAGATAGTCATGCTAAATGGTTCATACATATATGACGTGAAATATAAATGAAATAGACATGCTGTTTTGAAGTATATGACATAATGTTTAATTGGCATCAACACGTCATGAAATATAAATGCTTTAGGTTTTTAAATGTTATAACTAATGGATTATATGATTACTTGTATTACATGCTATAACTAGCACCTCTGAGTTTATACTCAGCATTTGTCAATTGATAAACGTAGAACCAAGCAAAGTCGCAGAATCAGAACATGAGTAAAGAGCTGGACATATCAACAGTTTGTTGGTAAATGGTTAAGTTTCCTTCAGACTTCTATCTTTATAAATTATCATGCAACTACTTAAATAAAGTACTCTGGCAATAAATAAAGTAAGTTTGGCAAAACTAAAGATATGTAAAATATTAATATGTGCATATTATAACTCTGATGACATGATGACATAATTATGATGTTATATTATAATCTGGGATAATAAATATTTTGGATTAATATGAGTTTGCATGCAAGTTATATGTATAAATAATAAATAAAATAAAAATAATTTTACGAAATGTATGGAATCTTTTGTAAGATAATTATTGACTTCCTCGGTTAGGAAGTTAATAATCACTCTACGGGAGCATGTTACGCAGCAGAAAGACGTGACACTTTGAGGTAATTCAAATATCCAATTTAACTCCAATCATATCAATTACAAAGAACATCAAATTAAAATGGCTTTTTCACTTGAAAATTAATTTTAAAGTCAAAATTAAAATAATTTTGTCAATATATGACGAATTCATATCATTTGGGTCACTGTAAAACCTTAAATGCTATTGAAGACTTCAATTTGGATAAAACGTAAATGAAATACAAATGAAAATCATGAAAAATAATGAAAATCAAACTGTAATATGCGCAACACATAAGGGAACATAAACAACATATCATGTAATATCTGCAACATTTTTATGATGTGCGTAACATATAATATAATGTGTGCCATACATCATGAATATAAATAAAAGAAAATGAGATTTTTAAGTAAAAATCATAAATGAAGGTTGAAGAAAATTGAAGTTTATGACTACCATAGATCATGTTCGATAATAGATAGATCAAAATGCTACTATTTCATTCCAAATAAAGTAAAAACATAAATAAAATCATAAATCCATCATAAAAACCCATAAAAACACAAGAAAAAAAGAAGAAAAATGGCATTCCAAGGCTTACCAAAGTAAATCAAGCTTGATTCTTTTTAATCTTATAATTAGCAAAGGGTTTAGCAAGCAAATTAGTTTCTAATCACATAATTAAAAGTTAATTACATAATTACCTAATGTATTTTAATTTCAACACAGTTTAGGCTAGATTTTTAATTTCTGGACCTTTTTCCAACAAATATCAAGGCTGTATTTATAGGAAAAATATAGGATTTACCTGAAATAGGAAAATAATGTAGGATTTTAGAAAATTTAACATAATATCTGCAACACATTTTGCAGATTTGTCTAATGTGTGCGACACATTGCAAAACGTGCTCTGAACATCAAAAAAATCCACTAATATGCGCCTCTCATTGTGCTTGTTTAACAACTTGCTCCTACTAAAATTTGGTTATGATCAGTCCTTATTCCATGCACATTTGATAATAATAATAAGACTTGAATTTGATCAAGATAGTGATCACAACGATTATTAAATTTCAGCATTGGGTTAAGTCCACCAAGTTAATGATTGTCAATATTAAGTTGGTCTGTTGATCAAAGTATATTAATGGAACTAGAAAATAATGTGTAATAATCATAAGGCGATGAAGATTCAACTAGGATAGAGCATTAATCATTTAAATTATTCATGAATTATAATTATAATGTTCATCTATGCATCATTGGTTCCTAAATAGCATAATTGTGTTTGAAGGATATTTTACATTAATATGCACTACTTGATTAATATGTACTATGCATGTCTATATATGCTTGATATTCAAGATACACACTATCACCATAAAAGCATTGATATAGACGACTAAGCGAATTGTTCAATAGATAATTTTCTACAATTATTCATAGGTTGGGAAAATATAAGGCTTCAAAGTGTGTACTAGGTAGAACTGCAAGGCACAAGACTTAAATGTTGATTGCTTGTTGATTTTGTTATATGTGCTATTTGTATTATTTTTTTGATGAATTGTATGTTTTTGCTTGAATATTATAAAGAGTATGCGCTAAAGGTAAAAATATATGTATATCTAACAAATATTAAAAGGTGATCGATTAGACGTGGATTTAAGCCCGAGTGTCAATCAGGTAAGAAGCTCTGGTTACAAGAGATAGTTGATGCTGAGCCGGAGATGCTTTACTGGATTCGGCGTGATCTGCATAAGCTACTCTGGACAAGTCCTTGTGATTCTTAGAGATTCTTTATCTCTCCTTCATTTCGGGAAAAAAATAAGAAAAATAGATTAAATCATTTACTTAACTTATTTATTAGTCTTATATGCTTTTGTGGTTTTCATTGATAATCCAGACGGAGATATATTTTCCGACAATAATAAAGCTCATTTTTCACCGAAATGTCAAAAGTATGCTTTTCAAATTAGAAATATAGGAATGATAATATAAGTACAAGAATAGTAATGATTCATGACAAGACACTATCATTAGCACACAATACAACATAATGATAAAATCAAAGATGACAATAAGTACATAAACATGCAATAATGAACGATTTACAATTATGAAAACCAAGGCTATAGTTATTTAAGAACAAAAGAAAGGTGAATTAAAAGCTTCACCTCCTTTAATCTGCCCAACTTTGTAGAAGACAGTTCCATTTGTATGAAAGCCTGTCCCTCTTGTCTTCTTAATTTTTAAGGAAGTTATCTTGATCATATGCAACTTGTTTGTATATAAACTACTAAATAGTATGCATGTGGATATGCAATAACTAGTAATTAATAGCTAGGATTCTTCTCTTCCTTGGGTTATTTATAGCTACAAATCTGGAAAGTAACCAAGATAACTAACTTGATTTTGAGTTTCAAGCTCAAAGCTATGAGGTATAGGCTGCAAATTCGGAATGGAAAATGATGAACTTGTATCATTAACTTGTGAAGCGAGTAAACCATCCAAATGTTCCCAGTCAATGAAAAGTGTACTGTTGTTACTCCTTTCTTCCTCGAAACCTTCATTGCTGTTATTGTCATGGTGGAAACCTAGAACTCTTGCTGAAGAGCTTGTTGAAAATGCACTAGGACTTTCTAGTTGAGGAAGATCAATAAGCTGATTATGGTTGCCAGAGATTATGTCTGGTTTCGAGCTAAGCAAAGGGTGGTGAACATCATTCGCTGTGCTTCGATTTGGATGATGAGGTTTCATATTCATAATCGTCTTATCGTTAGTGATTGTGGCATCTGATGGTGAAAATAATGGAGAACTAACACACCTATCCTTATTATTGATATAATAAGCATATTGATGCCAAGCTTCAAAACCTGGCCTTTGATTTGGAGTTGGTTTTTTGAATGCTCGGCAAACCACCCATCCTTCTTCCTGCAATTACCATCCAAAATAATAACTTCGGTTTAAAATTTCATTCAAGCTAAATGTTTTCAAGACAGTAATGTTACCATTGTCATATTTTTATTTTCTTTTGATCATAAGCTAGAACTTTAAGAGAGTAGAAAAAGATGAAGCCTTGATATGTTCCTTTTTTCTTTTCAACTAATAAAATTCAATGCCTCTTAACAACGTGAATTATGTGATGATTTAGGATTTCAGTTTGTTGAAAAATGACAAAATTAAAATGATCGATTCCTCATGGCGAAAATGAATATTTGTACAAATATTTTCTTTTCTTCTTTCTGTTCAAAAGAGTAAATTATATTAACTAGATAAGTCGAATTTACAAAACAGGGTTCAATTTCTTTGTTTGTATCGTCTCTCAGGAGACCATAAACACACCTGTAGCAAAAAACAGCTGGTCCATTTCTGAAAAGCCAAACTGATTAAAGGTGGGGAGACTTGGGTATATGAGACTGTAGATTAAATTACAGCTGCATATAGTACTCCACTGGCAACTATGTTTTGATGAGATTGGATGAAAATCAAACCAATGAAATTATGATATATATTTTAGATTATCAAACTATAACAAATTATGAGAAGATGAAGGGGAACTTGCCTGAGGGGGTCCATATTCAGATGTTTGGAGTCGATATTCATGCATGATCCAATCAGTTTTCCTTCCATTAGGAGCACGGCCTTTGTAAAACACAAGAGTCTTTCTCATGCCTATAATTTTGTTCTTCAAGAGCACGGCCTTGTCTCTTCCTGTCGCTTTCCAGAATCCTGTGGCAGTGGCTCTATTTGTTCTTGTTCCTGATGGATATTTCCTGTCCTTGTGGCTGAAGAAGTACCATTCATTTTGTTCATCATACCCTAGATTGCACCTAGCTGTAGAGGTCATCAAATATTTACGCATAGGTTAACAGGATATCAGTGGCATTAATTCATTTCGCTCCATTTCCACTATCACTTTTTTTTCCTTCCATATAGTCAATTCTCATTATTCGTCTCTCTTAATTCATTAGTCCAGAAAACAGTTCCATTCATGCGTCAAGTAGTCAAAGAAAGAGAGTTTGCTCTCGTCGCATTTTCGTTTTCCAACTTTTTCAAATGGTAATTAATTGTGTGTGTATACATACACACATTTCCCTATGATTAAATAACTAATTAATTAATGAAATGACATGGAGAAAAAGTTCACTTTTTTTTCCTCGTTACCTTGAATATCCCATGGCTCCATTTTGTAGAGATCAAGGTCAACAATGACTTCTAAATCAAATTTGAGCGAGTTAATCTTTCTCTTGAGGTAGTAACCTACAAGTTCTTCCTCAGTTGGATGAAATCTAAAGCCTGGAGGAACGCATGATTCCATGTCCATTGATATGCTTCTATTTTTCCCTGGATGACCAAAAATAAATAATAATAAGAATAGGAATAACGTGTGAGAGAGCGAGAGAGCTAGAGGGAGTCGCCATTTCTTGATTTAAATGCAAGTAATTAGGGAATTATTTTGATTTAAGACGAAACACAAGCTTAAAGGCACTTATAGCGTATGCCTAAAATTAAAGGAAGCAACGAAAGACATTATATGGCTCTTGGGTATAATGGAATGACATAATATTCTAAAATAAAAATAAACCGTAAAATGCAAGCTTTTCCCCTCACAGGGTTGCCCTAGGCTGTTAATGTCATGATAATCATTTTCCAAAATGTCCAATATATCTTCATCAACGCTATATGTACTATCATAACTTGAAGAATATTGCAAAATGATGATGCTAATTTTGGTGGGCCCTTCAAGTGAAGTAGTGGTTCAGCATGTGCCATTCAACTATATACAACACTTATTCATATATTTATTTCCGATCTAGGTTTAAATAGGTAAAATCTGATAATTATATATCATTTTATTAAATCATTCATGTAGTAGATAGAAGAAATAAGGTAAAATAAAAGGAAAGCATAGGGCATTGGGTTCAACCTTATTTTTATTTCCCTATTAAAATTTTTATTTGAAAATGATGTTTGAAAAAAGGTTAAATAATATATTTTGAAAAACAGTTTACAGAAAACATTTCAAAAGAATTTTAAAAAATTAAGTAATTAATTTAAAATAATTTCCAACATCAAACAATAAAACAGAACGCACCTAGTACGAGCTAAGTAGAAGCCCTTTTGTTTAAGCCTTTATTAATTGCACGAAGTTGAGCAAACTATAATGAACACAAAAGTTGGCCGAAAAGTATGACTTTGGTGGCAGAAGCATGTTATATGTTCCTTTGAGTGCAGTGCACTCTCTTGCATTTGGTGGTGGAAAAACGTTTTCATTCACCCACCACCACCACCCACTTACTCCTTTTACTACTACAGTGTACACTGTTCACTCTATATAGTAATTGGATGATCCAATCGCTTTCTATGGCAATCTCATGTTTTACAGTGCTAACCATGCAATCCCCTTTTTGCAACACTTCCCTTTTTTTCAATTGTTGAAGGATAAATAATTAAACCAAATAAACCCGGAAAAGAACTAGCTCTATTGGACTTCAGATTATTTTGCAACTTCCTAAGAGAACTTATAACAAATCACATTCAATTAGTAGACCTATATTTCAGGGGAAAAAAAGTTCATGCAGATAAACGAGTTATCTTTATATATATATATATATATATATATATATATATATATATATATATAAAGAGAAATGGAAAAATATACTTGCAAATAACAATATTATCATAACTAATATTACTAATACGCACCAATAATAGTCCCAGAAAACTAAGAAAGGAAAATGAAATTAGCGATTTTGGGTTCCTGAACGGATCCGAGATCACAAAAGGAAAGCAAGACAGAAAGAGATAAAGCAGAAGAAGAGTATAAGATGAGATCGGATGTGGGTGAAAGCTGTTGTGAAAGAAGAAAGGAGCTTTTCAAAATGGAAAAATAGATGTTTTGGTATTATATACTTGTGTTTTTGTCGAGTTATAAATACATATAAGATGAAAGAATGAAGAATAAACATGCAGTATTTATAGTACATTCAGATAACGTTAAGTTATAGACGAAGTTATTGATTGCGCGTGGGGTGGCAGAGATGAAAGGTTTGTTTGGACGGCGCAAAATTTCACGCCACCCCAAACACCGCTATTTTATGCCCTAAGATATATGTTGCTTCTCTAACTATAATTTTATCTATTTCACCCTCTTATCCTTTCATCTAGTTTCAATTTCAAACCTTAAAAATAAAATAACATATATCACATTATATGTTAAAATTTAAAATGAAAAAATGTATTAATTAAAATTTTCTTAAAAATACTACTTATAGTTATTAAACTACAAAAATTTAGTGAAAAAGTAAAAGAAAATTGCAACAGAAAAATTTATACATATAGGTAATTCTTTTTAAAAAAAAATTAAATAACATATAAGTTTTTAAGCAATTAATACAACAAATTTAAGATAGCTTACCCATGTCAACTCGAATTCAAGAAAATTGGATATACTAGGAAAGGAACTTTAATGATAGTAAAAGGATGTATGCTTACTTTCAAACATCAAATCCTGCTTAGATTCATGTACTCTAACATATCCAAATAAACGTAATAAATTTGTTGAATTCATTATGATACATACATATATGGACCAGATTTATATTCTTTTTTTGCTATTAAATAGTAATAGTTTTCTTACTCTAAAATTAATAAAATGTATTAGTAATTATAATTACTCTCAAATTGAGTATATTTTAGCAAATAATTATCAACGTAAAGCTTATTTAATTTTAATCCTTCGTTGCATATCAATCTTGTATTAGATTATAATTTAACGTAATTTTCTAGGATCAAACAAAGTTCCATACAATAATCTGATGCAATTCAGTAGTGTATAATCTCTTCCCACAATCCAGCTCCTATTTGGTCTGTTTGGTGCGCCGCCCTTGGCCATTTGACACCGTTGTTTTTTTCCACCTGTCTTCCATGTCACTTGCCTGTTCTTATCACATACCTAATCATTTTGAGTTCTCCTCCATATACATTGCCTCCTGACCTTGTTTGCTTTGTTTCATCGTCTTCTAAATAACCTCGTAATGCATTGAATCTCAAGTTTTGGTTGCTACGAACTAGCTTTCTCATAACTCACTATAAATTGATTTATTCATTCAATTTCCCAACTAGATAATAATAATTATGGTATAACTCTAAAGTTCAGCGTTGCTTTTATTTGTAATTTTAGTAATTAAGTTTACTTGACTCAAAACAGTCTTTAATTTATTCATCCATAAGTTTATATATTCTTTATAATTTGTGTTCATTACACATGAAAGCTTGATATAAAAGATGAGCATTTACGGGAGTAAGCTTTTCTTTGCCGCGTAATTCGAACATTAAATCTATGCATTTTCTATTTTTCCTTGCATATGAAACAATGGTATTTGAGATGAAAATTGAAAACTCTTTCCACTTTATAGGATGAAAGAATAACTTTATCTTTATTTCCTTTTTATCCCTAATGTTGTATCACTGTTTGCATATTTATGTGGTAGAAAACAAACCATCTGGAGCTAAATAACTGAAACTAGAATCACATATAAGATTGACGCCGAGTACGATTTGATTTCTCATAGTCATGGATGTTGGCACTTATTCAACATGGAAAAAGGAAAAAGGAATATTAGAAAACCATGGTTCATTGCATAATTCAACAGGTGTGAAATTGGTGGCCACTTTAATTATTTGTTAGTGGGATTTTCGGTACTGCCCCGCAACAAGAACCGACAAGAAAATTCTGTTCACATAACGAATTTTCGAAAGTCTAATAAAAAATCATACATAAGAGATATTTCTCTATGATGAAATTGAATTTTTTTTTTTTTAATGTTAGAAAGACCAAAACAGTGATATAATTTTGAGCAAGTCAAGTCAAGCGATCGAAATTCAGTTTAGTCAAAAAAAAGAAAAAAAAGGATAAACTTATACCACTACATCACTTTTTCATTAAAAAAAATAAATAAAAACCATCTAAAATCTAAACATTCTAAAATTACATGTCTTCATAATATATATTCTTTCATGCATGTTTTACAGTTCATTTTTCTTCTTGTCCCCAATAGGTTCATTTTTCAAAATTTTAATCTTTTAACACTTGATTCTTAAATATGATGTTGGATCAATTTCAAATCAATTAAACCTGGCACGAAACATAATGTACATATGATGTTTTACAATATTTTTGTCGCATTCCTGATAACCGTAGGAATATAAATATATATCTAATGTAGTTTTAATCTTTCAAAATATTTCATTATACATTTTAAGGATGTATTTTTATAATGTAATGTAAAACTTGATCTGAATCATTAGAATTTAATTACATATACTTTTACAAAATTAACATCAATAAAACATTACCAAACATATTTTTATACAAAGTTTATGAATCTATATATGTATATATACACACCCCATCATTATTCCCATGATATTGTTAAGTGCAACTCTAATAGCATGTCACATGGTTTTTTTATTTTCCTTTTCTATTCTCTTTTCTCTTCATCTTTTAATTCTATGCTTTTTGTCAGGGAGAAAGAGGGAAAAATAAGAGAAAAATTAAAGAAAAAGATTCATTTGACAGACTTTCGTATTACATTGCAGAGTACACAATTGCTTTAAAAATACGTAAATACCATATCCAAAGTATGGTTTGACAACAGATTACAATTCCAAAATACCTAACATATCACATAACTTGTCTTGATTACAAAGATCACATGTTGACTTACTAAAAAGAAAGTATTAGCTTAAAGGTTCAATACATCAACGCTCATACTTAGACTTTGGCTTGAGTCTCCAAATTTGGCTCTCAACGCTTTGAATTTTCCCTTACGTGGAGCTTTGATAAGCACATCAGAAATTTGTTAATCTAACATGCAATAGACTAGGTTCAAGTATCACTTTCTTGATCTTCATTTGCTTCGTCTTTGCATGATGCACAAGATTTTTTGGCAATTACAATGGTTGATTTGCTATCATGGAATATTTTTGTGGCT
Organism: Dalechampia spathulata; assembly: GCA_948192965.1. NCBI lineage: Eukaryota > Viridiplantae > Streptophyta > Magnoliopsida > Malpighiales > Euphorbiaceae > Dalechampia > Dalechampia spathulata. Next base: position 14,961 of record CANYBF011798910.1, on the reverse strand, counting down.
TTTACTTAATGCCAATGTAGATCAACAAGTAACTTTTGAAGTCAAATGCATTGTATTAGTCCTAAAAGCAATGATCAAGAGGGATAAATTAAAAGATTTTTTTTAAAATTAAAATAATTTTAGTAAACTATTTTCAAAGTCATTAAACTATTTTTGAAACCAGTAAGCTAATACGAACTATAGTAAACTGGTTTTAGTAAAATAAAATACTAAATAAATTAATTCAAAAATAAATCAAAGTTACGGGAAACAAATTTATTATTTTTAGAAAACTTCTCTTTAAAAAATAATAGATGAATTAAAGTGAAAACCTTTTTATAAAAATTTTTCAAAATGAAACAATTAAAAACTAACAGGCTAAGATAAAAGGAGAAGACAATAAATAGTGAATATATGATATATAGTAGTTTGACCTAAATGTCTACATCCATTCTCTTAAAATCAATGTTTTGAGGTTGCACTATATCAAATAACTATAATAAGTTTTCAAGGATAACTTGAAACCTTTACAATCAAGAGTTTTTAGTAAGCTAAATCGCAACCTTATCAAATTTTAGTAGGCTAACTTGATATCCTCAAATTTTTACAGGCTTACTTGAAACCTCTTCAAGTTTTTCATAATTAGCCTTACTTGAAAATGTCTCACACTACATTAGTAGTTTAAGAACAATAACACTCATAACCTTTACAATTCATATTGAAAAAGATTGAGAATAGATATTCAAAATGAAGTCTTAGAAAAATAATTTTAGATGTCTATTGATTTAATCATTTTCTTATTCAAAAAAGACTTCAAAACTCATGTAGTTATACTTTAAAATATGATATTTATATTCCATAAAAACATAGAGTATAAATATGTAAATTAATCAAAATCAATCTAAAAATAATTTTTTGTTACGTAAAATTAGCAAGCTATATTTATGTAACAGATAAATTTATTACCAAAATTGATTTTTAAAAACTTAACATTTATAGAAAATGAAAACATATTCAAAAATTATTTTATGAAAAAGGAAATTTTATATTCCGAGAGATATTTGATTTCAACTTCATAAGGTATATATTTTCAAAATTTTCTAAACAAAATTTTAAGATACCTTACTAAAAATAATCTTCCAAAAATCCTCTTTGAAAATCTTCATAAAATCAATTGAATAACTTCCATGAATGTAGCTAATGAATCTGATTTTCATATCAATCCAAAATGCTTCCATCTATGTATATGACTTAATATATTTTGATTTTCAAAAAATCAATTATATTAAATTTGTAATACAAGTATTTGGAAACATATAAAATTAAAATATGTCTTAAAAGATTGGATAATTATCTTTCCATATTTTGAAGAATAAAAGTCATAATATCCAACAGATAATTACCAAAAATACTAAATCAAATAATTACAAAAATATATAATATATCAAAATAAAATCTTCAACCAACATTTTTATCAAAAATACCATAATTATCCAATTAAAATAACCAATCGCATGAAATATTAAAACTTACATGATTAACAAAGTCAAGAGGATACAAAACATTATCTTCAAAACATAAATAATCAATAAAACTGAATAAACAAAAATTCATCAAAAATAAAATTTTAAAAAAACTTAAAATAGGATTTTTAGAAAAGCTTCCATTTAAAAATATCTTTCAAAATGCCACATGGAGTAAAAGGAATGCTCCCCTTAAGATAGTGCATGTGTTGCTCATTACTCGCCTTGAAATATTATCATATCTAAACAAATAATTCCATATATCTATGACAATATATCATAAGTTATAATATCTAATATTCAAAAGATAAAATCTTAAATGATAATGACATGCATGCATAACCAAGTAAATCAAAATTACATCCAACACAAGCCAAATACCGTATACTTCTCACCCTTTTCTATCATCATAAAAAGGAAAGAAGATATGAATGCAATACTAAAATATTAGTAAAGAATAGGAGTAAGCTATGGAATGCTTGAGGATAATCTATGTACCATCCTCTTCTTCATCCGAATAAGTTTTTATTGCTTCAGTTTCTTCCTCTTTGGTCTACTCTTTAGCTGGTTATTTACCATTGAGCTATGACAAGGTCTTAACTATTGTATCATCCTTGTCAACCTCAGTCCTCTTCCCTCTTATCCTATTGTAGCTCTTAAATGATTCATTCCTTTTCTTCTGTTAACTTTGCCTTAGGTTTAGGTTTATTGTAAGCACTATAAAGCAGAACAACTAATCCTCACAACTCTTTAATAACATTGTTTATAGCTTTAATAGCCTTAATGTTAGTCACAACAACCTATTTTAGTTCTCTAATAATAATGCCCATCAAAAGTTCTAAAATAAGAACAATGAAGTGATCAAGAGGAAGTTGATTTTTCAATGCACTTAGCAAGAGCTCAAGACACCCAAATCTCTATCAAATATTAATATTCATTGGCTAAATGCATTTGAATATGCAATATTTATTATGCTTTCCAAAAAATCTTCATGGCATTGACATTAGTAAATTGTTTCTCCTTCTCTTATTTCCTGGCTTTCTTAAAAAATTAAACATTCAACATATCCCTTTTGAAAGATTGCTAAACGCTTCTCCATCTAGCTTAAGCTTGAAATGCCTGAACAACATAGTTAAAAACATTCTATATAACAGTCCTTTTTATCTTTGTAACATTACTCATCTAAGACATAATCAAGTGGCATAGATTCAAAGGTTTCTGATTAAAAATGTGCCACATCATATAAATTTTCAAGTCACTAATATACATAAAACACCATGATCTAGGCAAAATAACATGTGCAAGGATTTTATGCAAGATATAATATGTATCTTTAAGAACTAATGTATTTATCTAATCTTTAGTCGTGATGTCTTTACTGCCTAAAATTTATTTCATTACTTTCAGCTTAATATAGCAATTAATTTCTTTAAGATCTTTACTCTTGCTGACATTAATTCCTTCATTTGGTATTCTAAAAGTTTGACTAATGTCTTGTATAGTCAATGTTAAATTTCTCTTATGTATTTAAAATTTGTAACATTCATTCTTTGCAATCATAATTAGATACCCATAAAACTATCTCACCAAGTGCTCGTTGATTGGTTCATTGAATTGTTGAAATGGTTCTTATTGCTGAGCTTTAATCAGATTTTTCAATATGCCATAATTTATTAAAGAAATCATTCTAATTAATGACTTTGCTTTGAATGATCTTTTGAAAAGAGAAGATGATAAAGCTTTCTTCCAATTTAGCTTTCTTCTCTCAATTGGTGATGGTAAAGATTTGATGGTTTTCTTCTTTGCTATAGTAATTAAGAAACAAAGATTTTCATTTGGATATTTAGGGTTTTGTAAGAAAGAAAGAAAGATTTGAAAGAGATGAAATGGCAAAATGAAATTTCCCTTTTATGGAAATAACGAGAAGTATAGCAGTAAGATGGAAAGAGAAAATCTTTCAAAAATAACAATAAATTTCCTCAATAAACATAAAAAGAAATAATAACATTAGTTCAAAATATTTCAAAAATTCATAGATTTAGGAAATTGAAAACATCAAAGATAAATACCATATTTTATTTAAAAATAGGGATATTTAAAATATATTTAAAGTCGAAGATTATTTAATATATATATATATATATATATATATATATATATATGAAAACGTTTTGAGCATAAATTAATTTATATATATATATATATATATATATATATATATATATATATATATATATATATGCAGAAACAAAAAAAGTAAATTATAATGCTAAAACATACATAGCATGCTAAAGTCTTACATTATTTAATCATAAATGTACATATGACAAAATCATGAATATAATATTTCAAATATACTATACCTTTAATTTATGAATTAAAAATGCATGTACCAAGTTATCTTCTTAATGACATAAATCAATCCTCATTTAATGCTTTTATCAAGATATCAATAAGCTATTTTTTAATAGGTACAAAAATTATTTTAGTGTCTCCTTTTTCAATGTGATCTTTGATAAAGTAATGACAAATCTCAATATGCTTTAGCCTTGATTGTTGTATAAGATTTTTGGATAGGTTGATTGCACTGTGTTGTCATAATAAATTGAAATATTTACATATTTCAATTCATAGTCTTTTAATTGTTACTTCATCCATATAACTTGTGCCACATAACTCCCAAATGAGATATACTCAACTTTGACTTTTGATAATGCCATATATATTTGATTTTTACCTAACCATGAAATGAGATAATGATCAAGAAATTGACATGTCCCATAAGTGCTTTTTCTATCAACTCTACTTCCTACAAAATTTGTATCACTGTAACCAACTATATCAAGTGAAGTATCTTTAGGATACCAAAGATCTAAGTCTTGAGTGTCATTAAGATACCGGAGGATCCTCTTAATAAGAATTAAATTTGAGTCCTTAGGATTAGCTTGAAATCTTATGTATAAACACACACTAAAGTGAATATCAAGTCTATTTGCAATCAAATAAAGAAGTGATCTAATAATTCCTTAGTACATCTTAATATTCATACTATTACCTTTCTCATCCTTTTCAATTTTCATAGTTGGACTTATAGGAGATCCATAAGCTTTGGCATCATTCATTTTTAATTTCTTCAAAAGTTCCTTTATGTACATAGCTTGATTGATGAAAATTCCTTCCTTACTTTATTTGATTTGTAATCCAAGAAAAAATGGGAGTTCTCCCATTATACTCATTTTGAATTCCTCTTGCATCAAACTTACAAAATCCTCATACTTATACATAAGCTCATTAGTCAATCCAAAAATAATATCATCAACATATATTTGAACAATAAGAATATCATACTTATGATGTTTAGTAAATAAGATTGTATTAATTTTTTTTATAAAATCATTTTTTAACAAAAATGTACTAAGTTTATCAAACAAAGCTCTAGGAGCTTGCTTAAGACTAACAACACTTTTGTTAGATTGAAAACATGATTTGATTTTTTAAAATCTTCAAAACCAAGAGATTGTTTAACATAAACTTCTTCATTTATAAAACCAACCAAAAATGCACTTTTCATATCCATTTCATAAAGCATGAAATAATTATGAGATGTAAATGCATATAAGAGTTGCATTGCTTTAAGTCTAGCAACCAAAGTAAAAGTCTTATCAAAATTGTTACCTTCCTCTTGGTTGTACCTTGAGCAACTAAACTTGCTTTGTTTTGAACTACATTGCCTTTATCATCATGTTAGTTTCAAAACACTCATCTTATTTTAATGATTATATGATCTTTTAGTTTGGGAATAAGTTTTTATACTTTGTTTCTTTCAAACTGGGTTAGCTCCTCTTGTATTGCATTGATCCAACTTTCATCACTTTATGCTTCAATCACATCTCTTGGTTCTATTTAAGATATGAAAACCATATTTCTAATAATATTCCTTAGTTTAGATCTTGTCATCATCTTCTCATATGGACTAGTCAATATGTGATCATCTCCTCAGGTTTGAACTTCTTAGTATCTTTGAATTCACCCAAATCAATAAGGTCCTAAATGATATGCCTAAGAGAGCAGCAATCATCAATGTTATGATTGTGGTGTTAATGATAATGATAGTAGGTTTTGGTATCTACTATGGCTGGGGGTGACATGTGGAAGTATGGCTCAAGTGGCTTAATGAGTTTAGCTTTGAAAAGATGCTCGAAAACCTTAAAAAGCAAGATCCAAAGATTTAAGAACCTCTAGGTTAGTTGGTATTTTAGAGTATTAGGTTAGGTGATTGTAAGGTGTCATACCCCTCACTATGTAACATGCTCTCGTAGAATAGTTAACAGTCTTCGAATAAGTGAAAACTATTAATTATTCTACAAAGGATGCAAAAAAATAAAAATTAATAAACATCAATGTAATTATTTACTGCCTGTGATTTATATATATAATTGCCTAACTACATAACTCAGTAGTACTTGATATTTATGAAACTTTGACATATAATAGTCCTACTAATTAAGTGCCTCTAGATCCATTTACTTCCTTGAAAACTTTCAACCTGCATTTATCAAATGACAAATGCTAAGTATTTCACTCAGTGGTGTTATATAATATATGCATAATAACCAAATTATAAGCATACATCATGATTCAAATATCTTTTCATTTATAAAGATATCATGCATCAAATTCTATATAAAATATGTTGATGTTTACTCAACTACTTACTATACCATCATATAAAAGAAATATAAACTATCGTAAACATGAGTATTCTTTATAAAAATCAACATAATATATCATTAAAATGCCCTCTAAACTCAATAACATTAAAAACTAATGTAAACACTCAATCATAGTTCAAATATCATAGAACACTACTTTACATACTAATAATATCACTTGCATTCCATTGATGTTTGTAGAAAATACTTATTTCATGGTATGAAAGTCATCAATGTCAATTCTATCAATTAAATATTATAGCAATCATGATTGTTCATAGTCATAACTAGATGCATACATTTTTTTTTGCAAGTACTATTTTGACGAGCACTATTTTAGTAAATACTATTCATAAGTTACTATTCACCTTGCCTACTATTCATAAGTTACTATTCATTAAGCTTAATATTCATAAGTTATTATTCACCAAGCCCCAAGGTGAAAATTTTCACAATATAATATTAAATGAAATCATATTAATACTTTTGTATCATATTCTAAAATTCTTAATGAACCTTTGTCAAATAACATTAAGAATAAAAACTATTTATTTCTATATAATGCTATATTACACTCACAATGGTCTATTATCATGTATCAATAATAATTAATAATTATATCATATAAGATCAATAATAATCATTCTCTATGCAAATCATAGTACAATTTCATTTTTGAAATTAATAGTTCACTATATGCACTCATTTTGTGCCTTTGCTTTCACTTTACCTTTACTATTTCAACATAACATAGAATATTATGAAAACATGAATATAAATATTATAAACAGTCAACTGTGACTTTCTCTATGTAAAATACTGTATATAAGCCATCATGTCTCTATAAACATTGATATATGTACCCTTGTAGTGCACCTGTAATAACATTTTCCTTCATTTCATTGTAATTAAAGAATAATGCATGTTTGTGTGTATGTAATCATGTTATCCATTCTCCCTATGCTTTTCCTATAACATTTCCTTTCATTTTTATATGATTATGCACAATCTTGTACTGGGTTCCTCTATGTACCAGTATTCATCTTTCATAAGAGGGTAAACATAATTGTATGGTTTAGTGAACTCATATTTTTACTTCTTATTAGGAAGGTTGTTGTATGATTCCGTTGAGGGAATCCGTATTTTTACTTCTAATTAGGAAGGTTGACCCAATACATTTTTATTTCATTTTGTATCGTATCGATTCTATATCATTTCTCTCTTCTCCCACCTTATATCCTTTGTATGACATGTCATGAATATGAATGTGTATGTAAATAATTCATGACATGATATGTATACATTATGCTAAATGCCATAATGAATATGGAAATTAATAAAGTATAACATCAATCTTCTACCATAAATCATTATTCATAAACCATATCAATTAATATCTCATGAATAAAGAAAATAGATATCATATAACATCTCTGTACATGTGACAATTCACCTGCCGACATCATTTAATAGGTTCGAATATCATAACATATAACCAATATAATTTGACATCCATTTTCAATATAACAACTACTATTTAAAAGCATGACATACGTATTATCATGGAATAATATCCTTTATGCCATAAATTTTCAATAATGCATAAAATGTCATTATAAGAGAGCATTCGTAATTCATTTCCTATATAGACTTATCATAAGATATTCTAAATATGGTAAATAAATAAATAACTATAGTGTACTTATGTACATCTTTCCACTATTGATTGAGTTATTGATCGTGGAAATCTTAGATAGTACAAACCTGTTTAGACTATTAGTAGTCACTGTCACTGTTCCTTTATTGAGTCTATCACAAATTTCATTATTCACTTAATTAGTAAAGCCATTTACATTTTGCTCAAAGTTTCTCACCATTAGGAATTCATAAATATCCATTTTAAGTAGTTATACTTCAATTTCTAGTCATGATAGTTATATTTGCACATTTTCATATCGTAGCATTACATTCATCATGAGTAGTAATTTTCTATGCTTTTTAGCCAATTAAGCATCTTAAACAAATTATTATTCATCATGAATATCTAATCATAATTGAATCATATTTGAACAAGTCATAAGTAATTACCCTTATTTTTATCATTACATACCCATGCATTCAAGTATAGATGCATATACAAGTCATACATGTAATTCGATCATCCTCAATGTCTTAGTCATTTTTGCATTCAGTAAGTATACTTAAATACCATTGAACTCCATTGGATAACATAACAAACCATTAACCTTATTCATGTCTTAACTACTCCACATATTCAAGTACATGCACATATTTAAGTCATATATAGGCATTCTAGCATATACGTCATGTATCTTGATCAATTAATCATATAAGGAACATTAATCAATCATGACTTAAACAAAAAACATTAAGGTTAATTTATATCTCTAAGTGTATATACATGTGTATAACAATGACTAATGAGTTTTAGATATGAATACCTTTAATTTTGAAAGCTTGGAACATGCATTCATTAAGTTACCAAACATACAAGGCATGTCATTATTTATTTGGTAAGGTGTACTATTCATTTAGTATGTTACACTATTCATTTGGTCATTTTCAATTTGAATTACTTTGTACTTTATATACTATTTTGATGTATAATGGAATGCCTAATTGTCTTACATTTATATTATGATATGTACCTCTCTAATGTCCCTTAATAGAAGTATAAGATCATGCATTTAAGGATTTAAAACAAAATTGCATAATGAATTACTTTGATGCTAAAGTATGCATGCATTTCAAGTTTATACACATTTTGTCTCATGAAATAATTCTCATTGTGTAAGCATTTTGACTAAGTAAATGACCTTTATTTTGAGTAATTCTAGAACCATTAGAAACTATACTCAAAGAGCTTGCCAATGATATATAATACACCTAAAAATTCAATTGTTAAGGCCTCCAAACATCAAATTGCTAAATGCCCATAAATTTTGCTTAAATGTCACCCAAAATGACCATATTTGGAGCATGAAAGTGGCGTGAATTTGTAGACTATGCAAATGACTTCAAAATTTTACAAGATTAGTACTATTGGAGACTAGATTCAAAGATATTTCCAACAGTATATTATACATTTTGTAACTCCAACATTAAGGTGGTCAAAAGGTAATTACCATAAACCTCTAAATCTACCTTTTTACCATTTAGTTTCAGCAAGTTATGTACACTTAGTTTGCATGTCTCATTTATAGTAATTAATCACCTTAAAATCTTGTCATAATGCACATACATATACCTTTAATGTTACTCACATTACTAAATCATGTTTGCTATCATTGATGCACCAAAATACCACTTAAGGCAGCCATACACAAAGGTGCACACATGCTGCCCCCATTGACACTATTTTAAGTATAACTTTTGTAATTTCATTCCAATTGCCTTTAAACTTTATTTTCTTAATTCCAACATCATAATTCATCATAGTTACACATAATTAAATGATTTAGGCATCAAAACAGAAATATAGAGAGCAATTTCAAAGAGGCATAAAATTGGGCAGCAAGTATTTTTCATGCAATTTCTCACTTCCCATCCCCTTTCCATGCATGTTTCATCATCTTCTCCATAAATTATCACTTCTAGCAATACATACACATCTCATGCAATATCTTAAGAGTCACTTACATGTATGTTACCTAGGGTTTTCATACAAATAAATTCTATATACAAAACTCAATCAAAACACTTTAATCATGCAAAACCAACTTTCCTTTTTCACTTCCTCCTATGATTCTATCAAAATTGATACATATACATGTACTTCTATACTTGGTTGAATTTTCCAGCTTTAATAACATAAGTGACATCCAATATTAAGAAGTAATAAGTATATATACAATGAAAACTAATAAAAAATAACATGAAAATATAATTTTACATGAAAAATTACCTTGGAAACGATGATTTCTCTAAGTTAGAATGAAAAGGAAGGAAGAAGAAGAGCTTTGCAAAGGAGGAAGGGAAATGGTTATGACAATTTCATTTTTCCCCTCTTCATAATAATTTTTATTTTATTTTTTATTAATTAATTTTACTTAAGGTCAAGAAAGTATCCAATAGGAATGTGACACTTGTCACCTTCTCATTGAATGTGATACTCGTCACCTTCTTATTGGTTCATTCCTTAAATTATCTCTTCTTCTTTTTAATTAATGTTTAATTATAATTTTCATGCCATGCACATCAATATATATATATGATACACATCTCACATCATGCATGCATATTTTTAGTTTCCAAAAATGCCCTTCTCTTTAAATGAAATTACCATTTTACCCCTAATTATAACTTAACTTATTTTAACTCTAACTTCATTAATACTTTCTAGTATACATTCTAACATATACTTTCTCATAGAATAACACATTTAACATATCAAAGCATCACATTTCACATATAAATTCCATCATTAAGCTTTATGAAAAGCATTCAACAAAAGCATGTCTGATTTGCATCTTTAGTGCATATTCACTTTTATAATCATCCTTTCACTGTGTTTTCATTTCTTTCTCTATTAATTTCATATCATATGGAATTGGTTCACATCTATATCATTTCATAATACTTCCATATATTAGCTATTAATGAATCACTCCTTTTGCATTCTTATATAGCATAAACATGTCATATATGTTTTTCTTATGCTTACAGCTTTAAACATTTTCTACACTTCATGTATTCTCTTACTATGAAATACATGCATAAATATATACTTTGACATTTAACATAATTAATCCATGCTTCCAAATCATTATAACATGACCAGAAGATACATATGCGTGCATGAATTTAAGGTGCTTATGAGGGTGTGATGTAAGGTATTTATGTGCAAGGATTTATAGGGTGTTATGTGTATATGGTGGCTTTGGATTTGATGGAGGAAGGGCCCTTCTTTTTTAACACCCTCGTTCTACTCAATCCTCTGCCTGACTGAGTAGATGTCCTTGAAGGTGTGAAAAGTCTAATACCTTAGCTGATCCTCATACAATGGTACTCTTTGATAATCTTGTTGATCATGTCAAATTCAAATGGCTTATATCTAACTAGCATAGCCTTATCTATCCATTAGTTGAAGTAGTCTATGAAAGACCCATGGCCTTTTTGCTTCACCATCTCTAAATCCAACTAAGTCATATCAAACTAGAACTTCAACCCATATTGCTTCCAGATAGTAGTGTATAAAGGCTTCCACTTGACTGTGGTTGCCTTGTTCAAACTATGATACTAAGCTAGCATTAGTCCATCCAATGAGATAAAGAATATTCAAATTATTTAATCATCTGATAAGTCAGTGGTTTGACATTTATTATAATTGGATTGCTTGTTTGCTTGTTTGCATTTTCCATTCATGCATTTTGGCTCGTTTTACCTAATGTCATTTTCTTTATCGGAGGAGATGTTGCTTAATATCTCAAATTTTCATATCATTTTGTAATAGAATAAGCCTTTATTTTATTCTCTTTTTACATGTATGATTAGCTATATTCATCATGTATTTCCTTATCTTTTTCATTCCCTTTTTCCATGCCATTATTAGTTTATTTCATGTTGTTATGCTTGCTTTTATCTGTAATGGTATCTACTTTATTATGTTGCTATGCTTATTTTATCATTATGCTATGTCATCTTTCACATGTCATGCTAATATCATGTCATCTTTCATATGTCATGCTTATGTCATAGCATCTCGCCTGTCAATCTTATGTCATGTCATCTCATATATCATGCTTATGTAATATTATCTCATTTATCATGCCTATGCCATGTCATCTCACATGTCATGCATATACCATATCATCTCATATGTCATGCCTATGTCATATCATTCAATATCATATCATCTTACATGTTATGCTTATGTCATGTCATTCTTACATGCCATGATTGTCATAATCATATTTACCATGCTTTATCTATTATGATTATTGTTATACTATATCATGTTATATCCTTTATTCATATTTATGAATGGTCATATGCTAAGGATAATTAACCTGACTAAAATGGTAAAATTGAACTTCAAACTCTAAAAAAATATATCTTTACCACCTAAACCCATCTTTAAAGGGTTTAACTTAGCACTCATGCTATGGGTCGGTTCAACTAAATCCAAAACCATCCAATGGTGACTCCATCTTACAACCTGTATCAGGTCTATATCATTCCTTAAGGTAGCCACTTAAGAAGATCACACTTTTACTCTAAGTGGGCTCTCATGCCATCTATCATAAGCCTGGCTTTGGGTCTCAGTAAAAGACCTGCCCATAGTGATAACTCCACTAAGGACCTATGATGAAAGAGTAGTGGCATTGAAATCTTAGAGTTGCATATTGATTTTCCCATTCTAGTTGGGCTAGTTATTTTTGTAATACATGTACACAATTTATGTATACACATAGCCTCTTATCCCTAAATAGCTCATGATCATAGGTGAGTAAGTACCTTGGACTCCACTCGACTCTTTAAGAATGCAAGTATGCAGTCACCACTCGCTACCTTGTACTAAGGACCATCAATGATTCATATAATGGATAGATACTAAGTATAGTCCTATATCAATGATTCCATTGAGTTGGATAGGTTATGGACAATGTAACAGGAGACCTTAGCCTATTTTTACTAAACTAAAGCCCATGTAGCTAACAGTAGCAATATTCCAAAATTATGCTTATTTATTTCCATGTTATGTGGATTTATGCATTATCTTATCAATGAATTTTGCATAAATCTGACCTATTTTCCCATCTTGTATTGCTCTACTAATAGTCATAATTCTCTCATGATTCTATGATGGTTGCATAATCTCATGCCTATTCAATTGACATTCTCTTATCATAATAATATGACCACTCCAAAATACTATCGAATTTTCACCATAATCTCACATATGATCGGATAATGATCAATTTTTGTTTGCCCCATATAATAAGAGTATTGTGCCTCAAGTTCCTAATGTAACTCTAGGTTAGTATCCCACTTAGAAGATTTATGACTGACCAACCTTCAAGGAGGTATTAGAGTGGTAGGGAGCATTGTTATGTACTACATGTTCACTAACTTTTCTGTGTTTTCTATTAAACATTCATACATATATGCTCATGCAATTTTCTCTAACCAATTTCTTTTGCAGCCATAACACCAGATGTTTCCTAGCATAGGTTATGCATATATCCTATATGTCACATTATAAGCAATCACATATGTATATACATGTATCCATGCTAACTTTCTCTATCATGTGTAGAAACATGCCAAATCCACAAGCTTGTAAGATCTTGTCCAATAACTTCAAGACTCTCCAACAACAATAAATCTAAGAAGCTCTTAGTCTTAAAGACTTCATCACCCTACCAACTTCTACAAAGGATAAGGGGAAAGTGATGAACTTTTATGATGTCAAGATGGATGATGGTATCTCATTCCATATGCATAATGTTCATAAGTCAAAGACCTCTAGTTGGAACAAAAGATAGAATAGTTACAATCTATCATGAAAACAAAGAGGATGGGATCTGATATGGATTTTAATGAGTTTTTACTCTAAGCTATCAAGGGGCTGCCTACCAAGTTCAACCTTCTAAATGTTCCCAAGTATAATAGGGTTGAGGATCTAAAGAACCATCTAAAGATATATACTATGATGATGAGTACTATTGATTTATCAAATGAGCAGATAGTTTGATTGTTCTTCATCTCATTGGAGGAACTAGCACTGGCCTTGTGTCATAGAAAGCTAATGAGTCTTTCATGGACTACTTTATTCGATGGATGGATAAAGCTACGTTGGTCAAATAGAAGCCATGTAAGTGGATATGATTAACAAGCTTATATTAGGGTCATTACCACTGTATTATGATAAGATAAAGTATTGAATGTTCCATACTTTTAAGGACATCTATTCAATCAGCCAACAGATCAAGTAGACCAAGGGGCTAAAGAAGAGAGAGTCTTCCTTCATCAAACCTAAAACCATCACATACACTCAAACACCACACCAATCTCACCATATAAATGACCTACAATTATTAAATGCTATCCTCCAAAATACTATCCAATATTGAAGGTACTCTAATCTTGGGATGCTATTTCCTAAGGTTTTTGGGCATCTTCTCAAAGCTAAACTCATTAAGCCCCTAGAGCTAAACTTGTAAACACCACCCCCAGCCTTAGTAGATACCAAAACTTACTATCACTATCATGAGCATTTTCGCACCCTAATTTTGGACCGGCTTGACTCAGATCAGGTTCGAGATGATTTTGGACCATTTTGGGTTGGTCTTGGGCCATTCCAAACCGATTCAGATCATTTCGGACCATTCTAGGCCAACTCTGGCCCATTTTAGGACGACACGCGTCGCGTATGTTTTAGCCCCACCACATATGTACAAACATACGTGATCACGTATGTTTTTAGGGTTTAGCATATGTGGACATACGCGATCGCGTATGTTTTAGGCTTTCGCATATGTCGACATACGCGATTGCGTATGTCTCCGGGGCAGCAAATTTAAAAGCTTAGGAACTCCATTCTGACGGGGGTTAGCACTGAGAGAGGCAGGATTAGGGTTTTTTGACGGCTGAAAAACACTCCTAAACCTAATATTGATTAATCTAAGCAACTAGGATTAAAATCAATTCACAAAATCACTTAGATTAGGTGGTTTTCAATCCCTAACGCTTGGAATTGGATTTTTCTCATCCCTTTACTTGGA
>CANYBF011798860.1:0-20283 GCA_948192965.1 Dalechampia spathulata | reverse complement strand
CGTACACACACCCAAACTCAACACTACCATTTTATTAATGTCCTTATATAATTCAAATCCATCAAACCATCATAAAATTAACAAAAACAAACCAAATATTTCAGAACCATTCGGCCAAAATGTATACCACTCATGGCTTGCATAATCTAATGAATCTATCAACTATTAAAACTCACCTTTAGAATACCCAAAGAAAATCAACTAAACCGATAATTCCCTCCTTGATCTAGCCCCAAACAAGAACCACTTCTTACTTCCAATCTGTAAAATTTGAATCCATGCAAACATTCATATGCAGGTTTGTTTCCAAAGCTAAATCAAATAAGAAATAGAGTTAGAGGTGAATAATGCTTCGATTTTGGTTTAAGAAACAACAAAACAAGGAATGACTTCAACTTACCTTTAAGAAGGAACAAGAAACATGTTTCGATAACAAAATAAAGGAGTATGATCTTTGACTTCCTTTAGACAAAAGGGAAATAAAGAAATTCGAGCTTAAGCTTCAACCAAACTCGTAGCTTCCATGTAGAGCATAAAAATCGAAGCAAAAACAATGAAATGCAAAGAAGAAGGGTCGACTACTTAAAGAAGATAAGAGTGAGAAGATGATAACTATGGAAAGAAAAGAAATGAGTGGAGGAGGTTCGGTCATTTGGGGAGATAAGGAACTGAAATGAAAGATGGGAGAGGAGAAGGGGGCGGATGAGATAAGGGATGGCAAGTAGGGCAACATGTCTTAATAAACCCTCAAAATATCAAATGACAACATTATGCCCCGCTCATAACCATACCTATACGTATGTCTATGAGTATTTAACTCCAATCCAAAGCCAACTTACGTATTTTGCTTCCCCAACTACCTAAATCCATTTTAAATAAATGAAATTCCATCCTCCACTCTAATATATCTAGATATATTTATATATATTTATTTCTATAAGGTCTTAAACTACTTTTTTTTTTAAATTTCCAATTAATTTCCAATCCCTCTCTTATCCTAATTAAAATTTATAATAGCTTATTCTAGTCCCATATTTATATATTCATTGCCTTTCTTAACACTATTTATTCTTATTCTAATAATATTAATAATAATAATTATTACCATTTTATATATAGTATTATTATTATTTTTTATTTTATATATATATATAATAATTCAACCTTTACCAATATATATTATTTCTTAAAACAAAACATACTAACTTATCATTACTCATCATTATTTATTTCTAAGAAAAACATATTAATTTCACTTGCTTACATCATTAATACCTAATTAGGACGTTATAAATAAATTTTATTCCAAAATTTTCAAAATTCACATATGTCTATTTTAAGTTAACACAAGCATAAAAGTCAAAACCATTCATTCAAATTCAATGTATATAACTCAAAAACCAAGTTTGAGTACCGTTTAATATCAATTTTAAGGGTTTGCGACAAAATGTTCAATATCCTCTTTTAAGCTTTAAATGCACTTCTTATCAACATAATCATTATTTCATACTATTTTCACATCATTAACATAAAAATCTCATTATGACATTAATTTATAAATGCATAATAATTCACATAATGTAGGATGTGATAGATTCAATTTAATATTATATATTCATTGATACTTGATATATGTCACATCCACGTTAAAGACCCTAGGAGTTTTGTATTAATGTGTGTGTATGTGTTAGATGAATGGCAGGCTTGGTATTGTATTATGCCTGTGATTAATGATTTGATTGGTGTATGTGTGTTTGTATGTTTACATATGTGTTGATGGTATTTGGTATTGAGATATGTATATCTATGTTGTTTGTGCACTGTGATGTGTGTATATTAGCGTTGCTGTCACCTTATTGAGAAGCATGTCTTCTTGGTTGGATAAGCGACAGCCATTACGTTGTTTAGAGGTGTATGAGAAGTGTTATTTGGTATGGCATTCATTTAGTACTGGCAGTGTGAGGGAATAGGCTTGGATTTAGACTTAACATGGTTTTAAGTGATAGTACGGGCGTACGGGATCATCGTACGGGCGTACCAAACAGGGGAATGACCGTACGGGCATGCCAAAGGGTGGTTTGGCCGTACATGACCTCGTAAGAATTTGGGTTTATCAGGTCGAATGTGGACATATGGGCGTACCGAAAAGGGGTACGAGCATACCATCCCTTGCAGGAAATTGTGCTTGTCAGGAGTTTTAGTTCGGTACGGGCGTACTATGATCCGTACGGCCGTACGCGACTTAAGTTTGACAAGTCAAAGGATAAGTATTACGGGTTCCTTCATTGTTTATCATTGTTTATCAGTTTTAAACCCTCTTAAACCCTTATTATTAGTTGGGGAAAGAGTGCTTAGTGGCTTTTGACGAGTGAGGACTAGAAGTTAAGCTTGGTGGTTGATAGAGAAGAGATTACAAGCCTTATTTAGAAGTGTTTTGATATCAGGTTTGTGCTAGTTTTATGTGTATTGTTATGCTTGGCCTATTTCTATGCCTTATGACTCAAGTAAAGTCAAGGCATGACATTTTACGATTGGTTTGGTATCGCTTTGATATGATACGTTGTTGTTGTTGCTTGATATGCTTGATTTGATGTTTTTCCTTGCTTCCTCATGGAAAGAATGTATGTTCTCTTATCATATGAGGTATGTTTGCATATGATGTATTTATGGCATGCATGGTGATGAAGGAGCATTGGAAAAGAGAGAAAAGATAATGACTACTGAGGGCAGAGCTCAGCTCTGGGCATACTGGGTCAACTAATGTTTATGGGATTCCTTCGAGGGATCGTTTAGATGAATGACCTCCCAATAGGGAGATGAGTCTTGAGACCTACCATGGGAAAAAGGTGCAGGGCACCATACAGACATATGACCTCCTTCGGGAAATGAGTACCGGTACCTATCGGGACCCAGTATGTGCGAAAGGAATGTGCATAAATATCAGAAAATAAGAGTGAATGGAAAATGAGAACGAGGGAGAATGCATGCATAGTTGCATTCCTATGTCAAGTTTGAAAATCATATACTATGATCATGATGTTATGCTATTGATGGTTGATAAATTGATCTGTGATTAATGAGTCAGCGGTATTACGTGTTGAGTCTGTTTATCTATATGTTCATTAGCACCACTGAGTTTATCTCAGCGTTTGTCATTTGATGAACGTAGGTTCAGAGCCTTCGGGTGAGCGAGCAGAGAAGGAATATAGGTCGTCAGCAGAGATAGACAGATCTCGAAGTGGTACTGGACCTTGAAGCACACTCCAGTTCCTTTTTGCTTGTAGCTTTATAGTCGTAGAGGCAGTAGTTGTCCCGTATTTTGGTGTATATGATGTATAAACTGGGTATTACTGTTTGTTATGCACAGTTATTCTTAATATATAATAGACGGTTCTTGGTTTTATTGCTTGGCATGGTGAATGTATGATGGGATGTCCAGGGTTAGTGGTTTATTATCCACACCAGATACAGGGACGTGTCCCCATACGACGTCTTTAGAATGTATCCCTTGTAGCATCAACAACAGCTTTCTCTTGGAGGTCGCTGTCTATGCTACGGGAGCATGTCAGTCCAGGTATGAGCTGGGCGTGACAATATAAATAAAATTCAATCGTATTTATATATATTTAAATATATATTATATTTTTTTTATGTAATCACGATTTAAAATTTATTTATAAAATAATCATCACTTAGAATCAAATACTTATTCATATATATATATTAAATATTCTTTCGCATTCTCTATACAAATATACATATACTATTACATGTATATATTCTCATATATATATACCCATATTTCTTCATTTAATTTAAATTTTATTAATCAAGCATACATTTATTTATATGGAATATTCCTAATAATAGATATATGACACTTATTCACTCCATTATACATTAAACCTTATTTATCTCAATATGTATAATTTATTTATATGATTTTTAATCATTCCATAATTATTAAATTATGAATACTCCTAAAAATAAATATAATTCATCTTATTTCCTCAAATGCATGCATTACCATGCATATGTAAATTATCGCACCTTAATATATGTACGTTGAATTGATCAACTTAATAAAATATGCTTAAATTTATTATATGTATTTGACTTAATCTACTATCAATTTATTATTATTCCTTGATCTTAATAAATATTTCTTATTGTCATCATAATATTTATGAACTATCATCTTGAAATACGTAATTTTCCAAAATTCCATGACATCATCAAATTTTGGATCGTATAAAAATAATTTTCATCTCTTAAATCAGTAATTTTATACGTGCTAAAAATGAGGGTGTGACATTCATATCATTTATATTAATACTTCAAAGTTGGCCAACTTCTTGTTGATGGTGTGTGAGTTGAATGCATCATTTATTAATTTTCCTTCAAGTTCAAAAGGAATATCAAGCTCGTCTCATAACAGGTCTTCGAGAGTTAATTCTTTTATAAGCATATACAAACTTATTTTTAGTTTTTTTAGAGCTTATAATCTTTCTTAGAAATTTGATCATAACTTTCAATATTAATTCTTTCTCCAATTGTCAATGTTTACTGCCCAACTTTCATATCATCATGATTGCAAGAGTAAAGCATAAAAAAGACATTATAAGTGATTACATTATCAAATTAAAAATTTTTCAATTATGTAATTTATGATGAACAATGATGATGTTGAAAAGTAAATTGACATTCTTCCCCACTTGATTCATAAGATGACATAGTGAAAAGAAAATAAATTAGGGAAAATGTGATTGATAGAGAAAGTAACCCTAACTAATGTAAAACTACGAGAAGAAAGTCCTTAAGAATGAAAGAAGAGAAACAAAAAGAATGCATAGTTATTTCTTATTTAGTCATGTATTTCCTAAATTAAATATCTCTTTAAGAAAATTAAACTAAATAAGAAAATTACTTCCTAAAAGATATAACCAATCTTAATGTAAATTATTAAATAGATAAATAATTAAATTAAAATAAAAATAAATAAATGATACTAATGAATAAAAATAAAAAAAAGGGATTATGTATGGAAAGAGTTCAAAAATCATTTATGGAGGTTTGCAGATGAACTTAATATTTGTAATAGGGTTTATCTCGATGACCATTTACCTTAAAGGGCTTTTATGTTCCTTTTAGCTTGATAGTTCCATATAAAACACCTTTAAGATTTTATAAGGATCAATTTAATAAGTGTTAAGCTTTCTTGGAAACAACTATAAATAAAAATTAAAGAATAAGATCAAATCACATACCTTTAATTATTTATCTATGATATGATCATCATGTCATTATTTAGTCTTTTCCTTGTATAACTTTTTATTCTCATAAGCTTACAAGTGGATCTTATCCAATTCATTTAAATCTAACACTCATTTTTCTTAAGTAATCTAAATGTCAAAATTAAGAAATTGAATTGCCTAGAATGCTCAATGCTATAATTCAATTGATAAATAGCAAGCTTCATCAAACACCAACTTATATTGTATCACTCCAATGGATGTTTTAAAGGTAATTAGATATGCCCATATTACATCATCTAACTTTTCTAACCAATCATGCCTTAATAAATTTACCATATGTTTAAGGATTTACTTAATCTCTCAATTAGAACTTTTGACTTATTTCCTTGTTTATGGATGGTATAAAGTTACCACTTTATGATTTACTCCATATTAGGACAATAAGGTCTCAATTTATTGAGCAACAAGATATTCCCCATCATTAATAATCACTCTAAGACATTTGAATATGCTAAACAAACATTTCAAAAATTTAATAACCACCTTAGCATCATTATTTGCAAAAGTTGTAGCTTTAACCTACTTGGAAACATAGTTTATTACTGCCAAAATGTATTATGTTTGTAAGACGGTGGAGATGGACCCATAAATTCAATACTTTATACATCAATACCCCATATATCAAATAACTTAATTTTTCAAATAATAATTTGGGGAATTTCATCACACTTACTAATATT
Organism: Dalechampia spathulata; assembly: GCA_948192965.1. NCBI lineage: Eukaryota > Viridiplantae > Streptophyta > Magnoliopsida > Malpighiales > Euphorbiaceae > Dalechampia > Dalechampia spathulata. The sequence goes on along the minus strand of CANYBF011798860.1, from coordinate 14,288 downwards.
ACCTCTCCTATGACATCTATTCTAGGATAGGACATTAGTTTTAGCATCTTTGGAAATTCTAGGCCAATAAAATCTACTTTTTAAAATCTTTAGTATTGTTCAATTAACCGCTAGCAAAAATTCCTTCTTTGATATGGTGTAATTTAACTATTTTATTGTTAAGGTATAGCTAGCATAGTGTTGAACCTTAATTTTTACCCTATTCATTTAATAATAATGTTTATTTTGATTCTATAATTAAGGGGACCCCTAATCTACAAGAAACAAAATTTAACAAATTATAATTAAACTCTATCAAAATTGCACCTCAAATTAATTAATCACCTAATTAGACTTAATTAGGTTTAATTTTAGATAAATTTATTTCTCTAAATGTATTAGAATCAAGAAAATCAACCCACTAGCCTTTGTAAGATTTGAGAGTATCTCCTTTCTTAGCTTTCTAACATTTTTCCATCATATCATCATGATTTTTCTTTATGTTTCTCAACTATTTTTTGGAATTATTGCTTTTTGCTTTGAAACATGCAATACACATTATTCATTAAGAAAAAATTTTCATGTTTTTTTTACTAATTATTGCATGAAAGTTGAACTTCTCAATAATATTCAAGCTTCATAATTGCTTGAATAATCTAAGTCAATCAAATATCCTTTATTTTCTTGAAATTCTAGTATTTTCTATCATTTTTAAATTTTTTTATATTTGCTCATCAAATTTATAGTTACCACCAAGTAATATATGGTACATAGTGTAGTTTCCTATGCAACGTGCAATACATATTATCTTTCTCTTACAACATGCAACATAATACTTTTTAGGAAAAATATTTTCATATTTTTTATCCATTTTTATTTAAGACTTGAATATTTGTAGCATTCAAGCTTCATGATTACTTCAATGATTTGAATTAATCATAACCTTATAATTTTTTGAGGTTTTAACGTTAAAACTTATTTTTTAAAAATTAAACCCATTTATTTTATGCAAAATATTCTAATTAGAAATGATGAATTTGGTTTTAATTCAATTATTAAGTCTAGATTATGTAAAAAGGATTATATGACTTTTAAAATCAAGACAAATGATTAATTTTGATAAATTTTAGCCATCTCACATCTAAATGTTATATGTTGCAATGTCTATTGCACTTTGCTATTTTTGATTAATGTCCATAGCACATTACCTACAACATATTGGCACATTGGAACTTGTGCAATAAAAAATCACTAATTTTTATTTGAAATGCAAGTTTTATCTCATTTTTAAACTCAAGGACTTCTTAATCATGGTTTAAGCTTGCTATTAGCTTAAATTAATTAGGATAATTCTAAAATTATGATGTTTTCATTCTTAATTCATGGTATTAATAAAAATTGATAAAATTTTTATTGCTTAATGCATAATTTTTTAAGGCATTACTAAATGCCTAGATTTTTTATATTCAAAGACCCCTTTATAATAGAATATGGTCACTTTATTTTATTCCCCCATTTATTAGTTTTCTTTATTCAATTATTTTGGACTATAATCTTAATCTCTCATACCCCTTTCTATTATATCACTACTAAATTAATCATATTCTACTACCATACTTTATTATTTGTTATCATGCTTTTATATTTATGTGATATATTCATGCCTATAAATGTAAAATGTCTATTTATATGCAATTAATTGCTTAATATAGTAAAATTGAATATGAAACTTGTAATGGATAGATTTTCATCATATGAACCTATCTTTGAAAGGTTTAATTATTCTTATTTTAGGTTAGTTGAATAATTTTTCATGGTCAATCCAATCATAATTTCATATGATTCATCCACATATCTATTCATTCCTTAAGAGAGTCTCCTATATTATGGTCATGAATCATTCTAGGTTGGGCTTGACAACTTGATCATATCAAATTACATAATGTTTACCCTAACATCAAACTTATACCCTTTATTGTATTTAAGAATGGTTAACCTAACAATAATGATGCCTTAGTACCTTCCTCATAATGTAGCACCATAAAATCCACTAAGAAATGAATTTATCAATCTTTACTATATCATCTTGTGAAATACCAATAGGTCATTTTAGGCTTTGATTAGCTAATATTAATTGCATGGTTATAGGTTTCACTTCTCTCACACTTAATCATTGAAATATGTAATATGACATCAGTTTAATACTAGTCTCTAAATCATACAAGCATTATACAAAATTAATCAAGCTAATTAGGCAAGGAATTATAAAACTCCCTAAAACCTTCAGCTTAAAAAACAAGGTTGATTGCATGTTAAAAATAACATAACATTCCTTACTTAAAAAGTAAAACTCCCTCATATTTAATCTTTTAATTAATGGAGGCAAGGTTGATTTCTTATTAAAGATAACACCACATTCCTTACTCAAAGATAAAACTCCCTTATATACAATCTTTCACTTATTAGAGATGAAATCTTTCAAGAACTTAGCATAACACTACATTTATCTAACATTTCCATTAAAAGGATGTTGATTTACACCTTTTTTCACATGTCAAGAAATGTTACAGAATATTACTCTTATTACATCTTTTTGAGTTGTTAAGGTTATGAAATTAATGACATGTACAATTTCATCATTAGTTTTTTTAGCAATCTACTCTACTTCCTCCCTTACTCTTTTTTTATTATTGTCTCCTTATATTAAACTTATATAGATACTACATGAGCTTGTTCCCTAGGATTAGTTAAAGTATTACTTGGTAAAGTTCCAAGTGCTCATTTTAATTTTCTCTATTAGTTAACCCAATTAAACTTCTAAATTATAAATGGAAGATGCTTGATCTTTTATTACTTAGTCAGACTTATGCTTCATTCTTTGTATATTCTTTATCTTGAGTGTTAAATTTGGTTAAAAATGAGTTCATGACATTTAACATATTGTGTAACTTAGCATCGATATTATTCATTATAGGCATTGTTGGTGGTATAATGATATATTGAGTAGCTAAACCTAATTGTTTATGAGAGAAATTATGATAATTCCTCATGCCTATATTATAGGTATTGGAATAAAGATTCTCCTTTGGTCTTTATCCTTGGGTATTATTCCTCACAAACTTGGCTTCCTTATGCATTGATGTTAATATAAACAAACTTCCAACTTGGTAATTTTTCATTGTATGTTCAAGATTACCATAAAACTTAAATTATGGTTATTTCTACACTTGTTTAATGATTTCTCTATCCACACTAAACTCCTTTAATTCCTATTAATTGCTTTTAATTTAGCTTCGATCTTTGTTATCTTATTTACCTCTAATCTACCATATATCCATGAACTCATTGAGCACGAGTTCATTGGTTTATACTTAATACTATTGGCAAGGTCTTCAATCAATATGAAAATTTCATTAATAGTTTTTCTAGTTATTGAACCACTAACAACAATGCTCAAATATCATTGTGTTTTCTCATTCAACCTATAATAAAAGTCGTTTAATTGTCTCATCATTGTAGTCCATGTTATCAACACTTCCTTGATATCTCTTTATATTTTTCCAAAACTTAAAATAATGTTTCACCTTGTTACTATGAAAATGAGACCAATTTGACATAAGCTTTGCCATCATCATAGTGGTCATAACAATTCATAAAAGCCTTTGCTAACTCATGTCAGGTTCATATTCTCTCTATATTGATTGATTTTAATCATTCCTTAGCTCCATCCTATAATAAGAAGGAAAATAATGACATCTTAATGTTATCATTTGGCATGCTATTAGCTTCAATAGTATAACATACCTTCAAGAACAATGTCATGTGAGAATGTAAGTCCTTATGTTATTTTTCATAAAATGTATAGCTTATATTGATCAAAGATACAAAGATAAGCTTAATCTCAAAATTGTTTACCTTTATAATAGGTAATTACGCTTCATAATATGCTTTATCATATTCTGATAAGAAATATTTTCCTAATAACTGTAGATTACGATGAATTATAACAACATTATTTTGTAAAACATTGTTACCTCCATTATTTCCTTTCATTGCTCTTTCCACTCTTTTAAGCTTTCTATTAGTCCTAGAATTTTATTCAATTTTCAAATTATAATCAAGCAAGTCTTTATTTATGTTGGATCTTGTTAAGACCTTAGCATAAACCAATAATAATCTAAAAATAAAAATAATGAAAGTCAACAAGGAACAATAAATTTTCAGTAACAAAAAAATCAAACTAAAAATTAAATATAAAATAAAAATAAAAGCTAAAATAAAACATAAATTGCTAAAACCAAGTTTCTTTTAACATTAATTTAAAAATAATTATTGATCCCCCACAATTGATGCCAAAAACTTAATGCGTGAAAATATATTATCATGCAAACTATAAGTGCATGAGTCATATTAAGTAATAAAATTAAATTAAATTTTGAGATATGGTATCGAAGGGACTGACTTAATTTATGATTTAATTAAACATTAAAACCTACTCTTTATTAAATGTTTAGACAATCACTCTCTTAAGAGTCCAACACTCTAAAATAAAATTAAAAGCAAAAATAGAAAACTATAAACTAACAATAAATAAAAATAGGAATATGAATGTATCCATTAATGAATTCATGGATTTCAAACAATAAAATAAAATAAAATAAATTCAATTATTATTGCATTAACAAGATTAAAATAATTTAATTAATCTTTTAAGCCAACTAAACTTGTCTACCAAGTTATTAACATGATTAATTAAATTCAAACTTTCATTTTATTACTTAATTAAATCAAATCAATGATAAAATTGAATTAAACATAAATCTTAAAAAGCATTATAAAATCCTAAATACTCATCAAAATTACTTGAAATTTTATAAATTAATATGTTAAACATTAGATTCAATCTTTTGATCTATCAATTGAATATTAGAAAACTATATAAAAGATTGGCTACTCAATTACAACTGTTAAGAATTTGTATTAATCTCATAATCAATAAAATAAAATCATAAAATCAAATTATAATTAATCCATGAATCATAATAACTTTAAAATTTCATATCCCTAAAGGGAATTGAGTCCCACATGTTAAATAAAATAAAAGAAAACAACAAAGAATTAAAGGATTGAACATAGAATTCATGAATGTTAAGAACCAAGAAAAACATTATTATTATTCAATTGAGTTGATTAACTCTTTTTTCTAATAAATGAATTCCATAATTCAATTTTCTAAGAAATGAAAATGAAAACTAAAAACTAAAATAAGAAAAATAAAATAAAAGTGATAATTAAGAACCTAAGAAAAGAAATTTAAAAGATGTTATAAAAAGAAGTTATCCTTAGGATACAAACTCTTTTTTTTTATAGGAGAAAGATTACTTATTTTTAATCTAAATTCAATGGAACAATGTCCCATTGCACATCCAATTTTATAACTTCATAAAACATGTTTTAGAACTTGGGATAGGCTATTAGATGGAAATTAGCTCAAAGTTCTACATAATAAAAACTTATTGGAAAATAAGGCATTGTATGGAACTTTGTGCAAGTCAAGGTCCTTTAAGAAATATCCTTGCTGGACAATGAGATCTTATGTAAGATGTCATTTAAGTCAAAAATTCCATAATGTTATGTTTGCCCTTTATATGCATTTTTTTCATTGAAAGCTCTTCCTTACGCACTTGCATGGATTAAAATGAGGTCTTTTAATCTTAAGATGACATTCAAGTCAAAATTTAATCTATTTGAGCTCTAAATTTAGCTTTTATCTTCACTCATACTTATAAACAATAACATCATAATATTTGTTAATAAAATAATATTAACCATTAAAATACATTAAAATGAGTGAGAAATTGAATTAATTATTTATATAAAATTTGTACTTATCAATAATAAAATATGAATTGTCATGGTTTTCATTATTAACATAAACATTTCACTATAATTAATCCTATTAAGTTGAGAATACCTTTTGATAATAAGGTAAGCCTTGTATCCATTTATAATACTATCAACTTTTTGTTTGATCTAAAACACTCATTTGTCTTAATGATATGTTACAAGTTTTGGCACCAAAATCCAAATTTGGTTTTAAACTAATGCTTCAATTTTCTTGGGTATATTCTCTTCCTATTCTTAATGTTGGTTTTTTGATGTAAAGGTATGTGGTTTGGTATGTATAAAAGATAAATGAATCAGAAAGTAAGTATCATTGGAAGTCATATTAATAGTTCAAGTCATATTATAGTAAGTTGTTAAACCCTAGGGGTCTTTGATCTTAGTTTTGATGTTAACAAACAATTTTTTAGGAAAATTATTGAAGTTTTGAGTGTTTTCAAGCTTGGTATGGTGGTACAGAATCACGTACAGGTGTACCATTTGCTTTCATAAGCTGTACAGGCATACCGGAAGGCTGTACAAGGTGGAAAATTTGGTAAAAGGTTTAGTACAGGTGTACTACTTGGTGGTACAATCATACGGATGCTTCAACATCATTTTTAGGTCATTTTTTAAGTGTCATATGGGGGTACGGAACCCATACGGTCATAGGGGTCAAAAAATATATTTTTAGCATTTTTTAAAAATATTGTATAATGGCTCTTTTTCTTATTAAATGCATCCCCAACAGTCATATAAGCTTGGAATAGCTTATATAAGTGTAGATTAACCTTATTGGAGGTAGGAAATCAATCTACAATCATCATTTTCTTTGTTAAATACATTTTTATATATTTTTGAGTATTTCTTGATTTCTTGAGTAGTAAATCTGTTGAAAAGGATTTCTGGGTTTTCAATCCTTGTTGTTTTCTCTTGGGTTATATTTTGAGAGATAGAAAGGGATTGTGATTGAGTGAGATTTAGTGTGAGCCTTGGGAAAACACTTGTTGTAAGGGTTTAGTATGAGCCTTGGGAAAACACTTGTTGTAAGGGTTTAGTGTGAGCCTTGGGAAAACACTTGTGATTGAATTCTTGTGAGAAGAATTCTTTATTGTATTTATGTATTGGTTTAGTGGAAACCTGAGTTGTTTGCTTGGGTAAGTGGATGTAGTCATTTATTGGCTGAATCACTATAAATTTCATGTGTTCATTTTCTTCTCTCTATAATTCTTGTGTTGCCTCCTCACTTAGAATTTCATAAGCAATAAAGGTTGATCATTATCATGCCCATTAATTTGATGTATTTTATAAATTCCATTGTAGTAGTAATAATAATAATAATAATAACAACAATAATAACAATAACAATAATAATAACAATAACAACAACAACAACAATAACAACAACAACAACAACAACAACAACAATAATAATAATAATAATAATAATAATAATAATAATAATAATAATAATAATAATAATAATAACACCAACAATAACAAGAGGAAGGTAAGGATAAAGAGTTAAAATGTTAAAGAAAGAACAAAGAGAAAGAAGAAAAGAATGGAAAAGAAGAGGAATCAAAAGAGAAATTGAAAATTTGTTTATGAAGCAATAGAAATGAAGAACCAAAATCTAGATGAAGGTCCAAGAAGAATGAAAATCAAACAAGAAAGAATGAAAGTCAAGCTATGATATGATTTTAAAGGATGAGGCTTGATTTTGGCAACAAAGAAATCAAGAAGAAATTGTAGATGAAGAAACTAGAATCTTGATTTGGTTGTCAAGCTAGTAGAATTGATTTTTGATGGCTATTAAATTAGTATATCAATTTAGAATTTTTCTACTTAATTGATTAAGAAGGAGCTATCTTTACTACTAGTTAAGTCACCCAAATTAAAGGATGTTGTTTCTAGTTTCAATTTGATCATTGGAAGTGTTACGAGCATTTTTGTTAAGTTGTTAAAGTGCAAGTTATAGTTAGTTGTTCTCTTATTTTAATAAGGTAAGAAAATTGGAGTTAAAAGAAAGAAGAGAAGAAAGCTTGGTGGAAGCAATAAAGAAGAGGAAGTTGAGGAATGATCTCAACCTTGAAATTAAGAAAGGAGTTGCATCTTGATTTTGAAAGATTATTGTCACCCTCAATCTCAATAAGTGATTGAGTAATGAGTTGCTATAAGTTTGATTTTTAAGGCAATAAAGTTATTGAGAGCTTGGATTTTATAGTTTCCAAGACTTGAAGAGTATGAAACTTTCATTCTAATGAATTCTCCTTATAAACATAAGAGAGTTTTGAATGGATTAGAATTTTCTCTATCTTAATTAAATGAATTGTTGAGATATTAAGTTTGAGTTAGGTTATTATAAATCATCTAATTCAATTTGGCAATAAAGATTTGATATAGTTAGCTTATGTTTTAAGGGAAGAAAATGTTGGAATTCATGTATAAGTTAAATGAAAACCCAACATAGGAAAATACATACATATGTATATATGTTTAGGATAAATAATAAGTTAAGTTAGATTAAATTTTAGTATAAATTGAATAGAGAGGATGAAGGTGAATTCTTAGTTTTGAAATGGTTAGAATGAATCAATAAATAGAAGATGTCCTTTAATTGCTTTAATAATCTTAACTATAATGAAATTATAAATAATAAACAAAGGTGTCAATAAATTGAAAATCCTAAGTAATATGTGAAATCTAATATGTTAAGGAGGATTCTTAAGAATGTGACTAAACTAGGTAGTAAAGGAATTATTAAGAAAGCTAAGAACAAATGTTAAATTAATTTTTATCTAAAAATAATATTTATTATTGCAATCATGCAAGGTTGAGACTCAAACTAAAATTAAGGGTGAAGTTGAGTATGATAGAAAAAATGAATATATAAATGGCTTAAACTATTTAACAAGTATAAACATGAAGAAAATACAAGGAATAATTTCTGAAATATCTAAAAAATAAAGAAAACTCTACCAAAATTTTGATAGTAATTTCCTAAGAAATTAATTAAGAAATCTTAGTTTAAATAAGTAATTTTAAAAAGAAAATTCATTTAGAACCTTAAATGTTATTAATTTTATATTTTAGCTAATGAGAATGTACCAAAATAAAGAAAACCTAAGCAATAGAGTTTGGTTTGTAGATTTATGATAAACATATGATATTTTGAGGTTTATGTGCATGTGTATACACATATAATACATATATAAATATATTTTTAGTAAACTTATATTTTAAGTTGTTTTATATGATTTTGTTGCATCATGTGGTTTATTTAATTTTTTATTATTGAAGCTTTATTAGTTTTAATGCATAAAGTTATTTCTTACTTTAAAAATTATATGAAAGTTGTTTAAATAGTTGTTATAATGTTATTAATTTTCTAGATATTTATACGATAAATATTAAATTTTTACTTTAATATGAAATATGATTTACTAAGTATTATGCTTGCAACTACAAATGTAATTTATATGTCATATGATCTTATCAAAAAGATTCAATTTAATGTGATTTCAAACTCATTATAACATATGATTATATGATATGTCTATTGGGTTAGGTATAAAGAATCTCCCAATAGAATTAGATGTTTACTAGTGAGATCGAGTATTGAAAATCTCTCTTAATGAGGATATGCACATCAAATTGGATATCAATGAGGTTGAGTATAGGAAATCTCTCACCAATGATCATACTTGAGTATATGGATCTTACACATGTGAGACTTTTGTAGTAACTAGGAAAAGTGAGTTATAAGTTGTATTTTTGAAAAATGATCATAATTTCGATATAATGAGATTTAAATATTAGTTTTATAAACTTTCTATATATTAACTAAATCTTATATGATGATTTATTAAATTTATTACATAATGTCGGTTATAAAAATGTTTTATATTGCTTAACATGAAATATTTGAATTTGAGCTTTATTGGTTTCTTATGAATTTTCCATTCAATGATGTTTTAAACAAGAAATTTATGTTGGATATTTGTAAAACTTAAAATATTGTTAAGTTCATAGATTTTAGAAGTATTATCATAGCATGCAAGATTTGTTTACTCAGCTTAAGGCCATAATAACTAAAAAGATTAAATATAATGGGAAGTGTTTTAAAGGTAGTTATGCATTAATGAATGATTCAACACCCTATGCTAGATTGGTAGGGGATATTATCTCAAGAACATAGTAATTTTCTTTATCTATTTGACTAGATCAATACACTATATGATTAGATTCACTAATATGCATTAAAGGATAAAGAGTAGTTTTTGATAAAACATGTTAAAAGCTATGTTGGACTTAATTGGCTAGCATTTAGGTTGACATCACTTTATGCTTAAATCTAATTGAGATAAAGTAAAATGAAGGGAGTTTATTGCATTAAAAATTATATATAGAAGAGTTGTAAGTTAGACCATATGACTTTCTTATAATTAGATAAACATGAAATGTTATTAGATGTCACTCATTGACTTACATATAATAAATGTATTAAAAGGTTCAATATTGATTTCATTAAAATAAAATCATAAAACTAGGTTTTGATTTATTATATGTTGCTAATATATCTAAAACTTATAAGGTCATGCACCACCTTCTAAGACATAGAACTAAAGATGTCCCAAAAGTAATACAAAGATCATATATATATTAATGATAATGAACTCAATCCATGATTCAATCAGCTCTTTAAGTCATATCTGTCATACCTGCATATGAGACCCTGGTAGTTTGACCCTAATGTATGCATATGTATAGGTATATGCTTGTATATGTGAATGTTTATCTACTAGTTATCTGTGATTTGATTGAATTGTGATACTGCTCCTTGATTTTTAAATGCCTTATGAATGTATGCGTATAACTAATGATGATGTTAAGTGTATTGATTGAATGATGGGATATGGTACCTTTAAGACGCGTGTTCTTGTGTTATAGGATACGATGAGTGGGTGTTGCTACCTTATTGGGGTATCTCTGTAGTATAAGGGGTGAACACCTAGTTTAGCATATTGTGAGGGAGGTTTAGAAGTGTTTATGTTTGATTGTTGAGTTAGGAATGTTGGATATGAGCTTAGGAAGAGTGGAAGAAGGAGATTTGTGAGTGGTATGGGCATACGGATAACTGTACGGGCATACCAAAACAGGGGAGTTGAGGGAGTTAGGTTCCTGGAGACCGTACGGGCGTACAAAAGGGTGGTCTGGCCTTACGTGAACTCACAAGAACTTGGGTTTGCCAGGTGAATTATGGACATACTGGCATACCAAATTTGTACGGGCGTACCGTCCCTCGCAATAAAATGTGCTTGTCAGGAGTTTTCATTCGGTACGGGCGTACCAGGATCCGTACGGTCGTACGCGACTTAAGTTTAACTATTTTAAAGGTATTTCAAACATTTTAACTCAGTTTCCTTTCACTCTAAACCCTCTTAAACCCTCTCAAATATTTCCTAAACATTAGAGTTTGAGTTTCTAGGCTTCCAGCTTGTGCGAGAGCGTTAGATCGAAGTGGTGCTTGTTAGTGATAGGATTAACAGAAGTAGTTCGCCTCCAGGTTTATGCTAGGTTTACACAATATGTGTTGGTTTGGTTTGCTCTTGCCTTGAGACCTAAGAAAGGTCTAGAAATGATAATTTCTGATTGGTATGCTAATGTTTAATGCATGTTATCAGTTATCTGTGTTGAAATGAGACTAATACATGAATTAAGCATGCATAAATCCTTGTATGGCATGCATGGAGTTGAGGAGGGAGACAGGAAAGAGAGTGATGAGAGCAGAGCTAGAAGCTCTGGGCATACTGGGTTAAATAATGACAGGATTCCTAATGGGATCATTTAGATTATTGCCCTCCCAAAAGGGAGATGAGTCTCGAGACCTACAGTAGGAAAAGGGTGCAAAGCACCTCATGTTTATACGCCCTCCTTCTAGAGATGAGTACCGGTACCTACAGGGACCCAGTATGTGCGAAAGGAATGTGCACAACTACAGGAAAATAAGAGTGAATAAGTGAAATGAGGATGAGGAAGAATGATAAGCATAGCTACATTGCATTGCATAAATATATCGAAATTGTATGTAATAATGGTCTGTACGATGATGTTTTTAATGAATTGAACTATATGATTTGATGATGCTTACGATAGTTGTTGTGTACCAAGTTATGCCTGTGTATTTGATGCATGTTTCCTTAGCACCACTGAGTTATACTCAGCGTTTATCATTTGATGAATGTAGGTTCTACGCCTCCGGGTGAGCAGTCCGAGCAGCAGTGATAGAAATCGTCGGTAGAGAAGGTGATTCTCGAAGTGGTACGGGACCTCAGGGGCAAGCTCCAAGTTATTGTTGGTTAGAGTAGCTCTGTTAATTTTAGTGGCAATAGTCTACTCTGTATTTTGTGGTGTATTTGCATAAAAACCATACAGACCCTACTGTATGACCGGTATCATATGTATATAATATAATGGGGATTGCTTGCCAAATACAAATTGCATGAATAAACGATTGGTTATCCAGGGTACAATATGTTTAATATATGTATGTCGCACGGTTGTTTCCATTCACCACTAATACAGGGACAAGTACCCATACGAATCTAGATAAATTTGAGAGACGGTGTATCCCTTGTGGTATAAGTAATGGTCCTTCCTTAGGGAGGATCGATACTCATGCTACGGGAGCATGTGACACCAGGTATGGGCTGGGTGTGACATGTAAAAGTGGTATCAGAGCTATGGTTTAGCTTGCCATGTACCTTATCTGTCAGTTAGGACTACTGCCAATGATTAACAGGCTACACATGGGGAGTTACCAGTCCTTACCACTACTGACTATTAGAAGTTATGTTCTTGTGGTGCAAGTTTGCTTTTAATGACGGACCGGGTGATTATAGTGGATAAGGAAGGAGGGGATAACTTTAATCCCCAGGAGAGTACGTCCGGCACAGGGGATAGGGTTGAGAGATAGCCGAGATAGGAGGAACAGGGGGGACCCAGTGAGAGAGCACCTCGGGTTGATAGAGCTAATGCTTTGATAGTTGATCCAATAGCAGCTCAGTTTGCTCAGTTTCTTCACTATTTACGGGCTCAGGGTCAGACGTTACCTGTTACTTCAGCTCCACCCCTGCCAGCACCAAGAGAGGAATATAAGCTAGATTTTACCAAGTTGAGATCATATAGGGCTACTGATTTTGTTGGTACAACAGATCCGTACAAAGCTAAGATGTGGTTAGAGAAGACACAGAGAGTTCTACGCCAACTGAAGTGCCCCGAGACGGCCAGGTTTGAGTATATGATTTCCTTATTACAAGAAGATGCATACGAATGGTGGAAGACCATTCCACAGAGCATGACAGACCCACCAGTACTGACTTGGGATGATTTTCGGAGAGAGTTCCTTCAGAAGTATGTGCCTACAGTATATACAGAATAGAAGTTGGATGAGTTCCTCAACCTGAAATAGGGAGACATGTCGGTTGCGGACTATAAGAGGGAGTTCACTCGGTTGGCCTATTATTTGACCAATGTTCTGACTTTGGGTCGTGAGAGATGTAAAAGATTTGAACAGGGTTTGAATTTGACACGTCTTTTGACTGCGTAACATGCTCCTGTAGAATGATTACAAATTTCCTATCAAGAAAATTAATAATCATCCAACAAGGGATTTCATACATTCATAATGAAATCTTTTATTTTATTTTATTTTATTTAATCATTGTAACAATCCCCGAAAAAAGTAAACAGTCATTATAATTTACATACCATTTTTATTTAGTGATATAATGATACACACATTATTACAAGATTATGATTTATCAATTTTAGATGTACCGCCAAAGTACTTTTATAAGACCTTACACGATTATAACTTATAAGAAGTCCATAATAGTTTTATTACCACACAGAAGTTGTTGGTCCTGCTGCTGCCACTAACGTTTCTCTTCTGCAGCCTTGCTTGTTCCTACGTTTATTAATTGACAAACACTGAGTATAAAAACTCAGTGGTGCTACATATAACGTGCAATTCATATAATGATCTAATTCAAAGTCATAACATTAAATTTCATGATATTTTAATAACAATACCCTTTCCATGTCAAATTATTTGTAATAAACATAATCATTTCCTTTGAATATCATATCTTACAAAATCTATGTCTATTATGAATGAATGATGATAAATTTTCTATACGTAAAAATTATTAATATACAGATAAATGTCATGTATAATAGCATATTACTTAATGCTAATCTTTATGAATAATGTCTAATAATGAGAAGGCATTCATATCGTGCATTCTCCCTCTTATCCTCATATTATCCATATGCGCATTTTCCGGGCTTTCATTATAACCTCACTGTACTTCTTCTTCTTTCTTTTTTTTATAAGCTCGTTTTTCATTTAGCTTTTTTTT
>CANYBF011798682.1:0-13710 GCA_948192965.1 Dalechampia spathulata | reverse complement strand
AATGCCTGAAGTCCCAGGGACTTTATCAATTTTTTGGTGTTCTGGTCGTCCATATGGAAGGTGTCAATTCAGATACTTAGATGAATAAGAGTACATTGCTACTCAAACGTATATTCTACTGAATTGTCCGGAAGTTCAACCTTTAATCAAGTAAGTTTTAATTTCAATAGTTATGTTTCTAACCAATTTCATATAATAATAAATATATTTTGATCTATAGTATCTATGTATGACAACATGTACATTGATGAATTGTGTGTTCAATGCCCTGTAATTACGGATGCGGAAATTGACATCTCTCTTGAAAATAATCTTTCCTGTTGGTTTCAAACTTATGTAAGTCACATAAATTTTTTATCACTTCAATGCAATTAATTCATACACTAAATAAGTTCTTATTAGTGAACAATTATTTTTGTATAAAATGTAGGTAATTAATAATTTCATCGAGAACAATTTCATAGCGGCCCTTGCACTTGGTCCTTTGAAGAAAGTGGAAACATATCCAGTTTACTTCGTTAATGGCTACAAGTTTCATACTCAAAGTCATGCATTTAAACGGGCATCAATAAACAGCGGTGTTTATATAAAGGGATCTAATTACACCATTGATTGTGATGATTATTTTGGTCGTCTCAATGAGATCCTTATGGTGGAATACATGGGATTACCTTTGAAGCGTATAGTTCTATTCAAATGTGAATGCTTTGATCCAACACCCAATATTGGTACAAAGGTTCACAATAAATATGAGCTTGTTGATGTCAATTTTTCTAGACAATTCAATAAATATGAGCCTTTCATACTTGCATCACAAGCTATGCAAGTTTGTTACTTGTCCTATCCAAGCTTGCGTAGAGATAAGGTGGATTGGTATGCTATTTGTAAGGTGAAACCTAGATTAGTACTTGACTTACCAGAATAACGATTAACAATTACTGCTGTATTTCAAGAAGATTCTCATGATAATCATGAAATTGATTATTCAGCCAATGAGCATGTTTATTCTGTAACTCATCCTGATGGACGATTCATTGATATTACTGATGGTGAAGAGGATGACATTAATGATGATGTAATGTTTACTACATCATCTAATGATGAAGTTGATGAAATTGACGATGATGACATTGATGGAAGTGAATGATACGGGTAATTTTATGATATTACAAATTATTTTCACATAAAAATATCATTATGTTATTTTTACTTTTCTTTATTTTTACGCTATATTATCAATATTAATTATGTATGTTTCTAATTATGAATTATTATCGTACAGCTATGGCACGAGGACTTGTACGTGGAGGTCGACATCGTTCCCATGCTTCAATGTCATCTACGTCTTCCCCCCATACACCGATATCACAGAGAGCAGCTACTCAGACATCTACACCACTCCATATTCCTATTATGGATGCTGATCCATCGACTACAGCTGACATTGATTCACAGTGAGCAGTACATTGTGATATGGTTATAGATTATGCTCCACAGTCATAGACTTCTACACCTCCTGTTCCACAATCATTTCCATTGACACCTTCTACTTCTGCATCTGGTTGTACACCAGCTTCAGCATCTATTTCTGCTTCATCATCACTTACTACAGTATCTGATTTTACACCGGCAGCTACTAGTCGGCATAACCGTATTGAGTGTTATATTGATCATGGGATGTAAGATTTTCTAACTTTTCATTGCAAATATATTGTAACATGTATATATATTGAAATTTTCTCATATAAAATTTCAATTTTTAATAGATTGCAGCCATCTTATAGAGTGCCAGCACAGATGAGGGAAATATTTAACCAGAGACTAGTAGCAGAGGGTACTTTCTAAGCATCAGTACCATCACATGTTATCTTGCTATATTGGGAGGAATTTAAGGTAACAATTTGGTATTTAATGCTTTTTATGAATTTATTACTAACTTTACATGATAATCTTAAATTTTTTTATAGAAACAATTTTATTGGGATGAGACAAAATTCTCTGTTCAGGTTATGTACCAAGCTTGGAGGGACAAGGCATCGGCACGGTAACCATTTATACCATTTATATCATTTTAAAAATAACGTTTAATATAAAATGTATAGAAGTATGTTTCCATTAACACTTATAAATTTCGTGTAACAGGTACAAAGATATGATGAACAAATTCAAGATAAAGAGAAAGCAACCTGTTTTCTGTAGTGATTCGACTTGGGCTGCCTGGCTACGTTATTGGGAGTTGCCTAAAACACAGCTGCAGAGTGCTACGGCTTCAAGAAATCGATGTGGTGCATCTGGACATGGCATTTCTACTCACACTTGTGGCTCGAAGACTATGTCTGGCCACAAGAAAGATTAGGTAACTTTGTTATTTTATCATTAATCAATTCATTTTACTTTTATTTATTGCTTATTATGAATGTGTTTACCATTTAGATGGAGCAAAATGAGGGCCAAGAGCCGACACCTCATGAACTTTTCGTGTACACTCATACATGAAAACATAATAAGGGTAAATTTCATCGATGACAGGTCATATTCAAATTAATGTCATTGTATTATATAATTTTATTAGGATTGGGTGTCACATATGTGGGAGGCAGCAACGCAACAAAATGACATCATAGATGACTCTCGTATATACCTAGACGCTGTAAGTGGGGCCTCGAAGGGACGCATTTATGGGATAGGTTCAGAGGCTAATAGCTAGTACAGTGGGTCATCAGTTAGCACATCTGCTTGTGGAGCACCTAGAGGTTCTACTCATTCACAACCACATTTAGACGATGCTATTAGACAGGAGATTCGTGATGTTGTACGTGATGTTGTTCATCATGCATTAGATGCACAGATCCCCATACTATATGATCGAGTTGTACAGCAGTTACGAGTTGATCAAACTGTATCTGCGCCATCTTCCTCCCAGCCAGACCATTCTGCTCCATTTGATGATGCCACTACTGCAATTGATACTTTTGCTCCACCATCAGCAGCTCCTCCTCCTGATTCTATTGCACCAGATCTTGGTACTGATGCTCCTCAATAATGTATTGCTTTATAATGTTATAATTTGTTATTTTGTTTATTTTACTTTTTCATTTGTTTTGTTAAAATTTAATGATGTTGTACTGTGATTATTTAGATTGAACTGTGAACTTTGGAGAAGTTGTGATTATTTAGATTGAATTGTGAACTTTGGAGAAGTTTCTGAATGATTGATGTGATAATTATAGAAGTGTTGTTTTAACATGTATCAAATTATTAGATCTTCATATTACAGAGGAAATTCTGTCGAATTTTTAGCAAAATTAATTTTTTTTATAATTTTATGTATTAATATTTTAATTCAAATTCAAGTATAACTTTATATAAAATTTTATTATAATTATATCCAATTTTTCATATTGTAAAAAAAATTAAAAAATTAAAAAATTAAAAAATTAAATTCAATTAATTTTTAAGCTTAGTGACGGAAATAGCTACGGAATTCCGTAGCTATTTAGCTACGGAATTAGCGACAGAATTGTCCGTCGCTATTTAGCAACAAATAGGAGATGGAACATTTGTAGCAATTTAGCTACGGAATTAGCGACGGAATCAGTTCTGTCGCCAAATACCTACAAAATTAGAGACCGAATTGCCGTAGCAATTTAGCGATGGATTAGCGACAGTAAAAATCCGTCGCTAATTCTACGGATTTTTACCGTCGCTAATCCGTCGTAATAAAATTAGCGTCAAATGGTTTACCGACGAAATTTTACAGTCGCTATTGCCATCGCCATACCAAATAGCGATGGCAAAGTTCCGTCGCTGTTTAACTTGATTTTTGTAGTGATCTTATTTGATGAGATTATCAATTATTCATTAATATTTTGCTATATATAAAGAAAATAGTAGGTTTCAGTTCCCCTAACAATGACTTTCTTGTATAAAATAAATGTGCTACTCTTATAGTTTCATCATACTTAATTTAGTTCCCACAATTGAATTCATTTGAGCTTGCCAAATTCTTTTAAACAAAATACCAAATCAGCTTAAGTATACATCTAATACGTATACATGGCCACCCTCGAAACTAATTGATAGTTTTTCATGCTTTATACTTCCTCTAACATTAATAAATCTTATGCATATTTATGTTAGCCAAGGATAGAACAATATATATGGTCATGTGCAGCCCTCTAGCTAATTCTTATACATTCAATCATAAGGTAAACAATCATATACCAAACTATTATAATGAGTGATACTAATGCATTAATCAAACATATTGTGTGAGAGGCGCATGCTAGGAAGATAAAGTTTCAGTCATAGTACATTTTTAATTAGCACATCATCTTTAAAATACCATGCCTTCAATTATGTAATATATAGAAATTTTCGTCTATTTCTAGCTTAATGATTCATTAGGCTATTTCCAAGAAATTCAAATATCACATCCAATCTTCTATTTGAATTGTACATCTACCAAGTTTCAACTTCTAAACTTTATCAATCCAACGTCATTTCACACTAAGCACCACTCTATATTACTTCAGTTGACAAGCAGGTAATTTGGGTGTTCATGCATCAACCACAATACTTGTTTCTGTTTAACATGCGGTTCAATAATTATTTTGTTAAGTATTTAATTTAAATGTAATTTGTTAATAGCTAAGTTATCATCATTAGTTTAACAATCTTACAATTAAGCCATCAAATACTTATATCAGCACAATGAAACAATGGATCCAATCATGAAAACTTTAGCTACATTAACGTGTCCTCATGCATTACACTACTAACAGGATTCTGATTACATGTTGATGCATGCCTCTTCTTAAGTGTTATTAAGATGCAAATAGTGCTCTATTTATCCAAACCTTACTCAATTTGTATTACTCTTATACTCTTTTAATTTAATGTAAAAATAGCTCTGTAATATCTAGTATTATTAATTCTCACATGTAGCAGCCGTCTTCAAATCTTGTTTATTGTCAATATTCACATCACGTATTTTTCCCCGATAATACTTAAATTAAAGCGTCAGTCACAAAACTGACTATGTATGTGTCCGAATGAACCAATTGTTACCGAATGATGCATAAAAAGAGTTAAAGCCATTACTTTTGCAGATGTATTTTGGACACCTACTTGGACCATATTACTCAACAAGTGGCGTCATTTTCTTTTAAAAATTTTAATATGTCAAGCCACTAATGGTGGCTTACTTACATACATACAGTCAGTCTAATGAGTATTATCTCCAATTCAACTTGAGTTAACCATTACCATTCTCCTTACTGAAACATTGTGGTTGCCAAATTCAATTATCGTTCGTATGCAGCCAAATGGCTTATGTAAACATACTCATTTAATCCACTTTATTACTCATTCACTAGGCATGAATAACATATATATAATGTTACTGTCCAGTTGCTTATACTTACGTGCATGGGAGCCATTTGTCTCATTTAATTGTCTAAAGGCATACTAATCGTAAGGCGCCTGGTTAATATATACATTTACACGTATAATATTCGTAATTCAAACATGAATTACTTCTCTAAGGAACATACACATGTATGCCATCTCATCAGCTTCTCTAATTAACCTATGGGTCGCATCATTCACTCCATGCATTATATAGGTTCTATTTATAAACACATACTCTTACAACAATTCCATAAATTACTCAAGGGTCCGCTAACTAATATGCCATGTTAAAGTAGATAAACTACTACATATACAAGGCATTTTCCAGGATTTTTACGCAAGTACAGTCATGAATTTAACTGTAATTATCAAAACTAATTCAAACTATTACTTCACCATCCAATTTACTATACGAGATATCCATTGTTTCAGTAGTTGGAAGCTTCTAAGGTTTATTCCTATGGCCTCTATTCAATTAATCCTCTCCTTAACAATAGTACGTATTAATCAACTTAAATATATACATATGTAAGTTCACCTTAAGTTGGTTGTTTGAGTTTAGCATCGTCTTCATCAGCTTTCTCTTTTGGGCTATTAAACTCCTTAAGCTCCACCTATATTCTCCTTCTCTAGAGTTTCCTTAACTTGATCTTAAAAATTGCCCTTGCAGTGTTTCTCCCGACTAATTTTCACTCTCGGTAATTTTCTAAACAAATCTGCACATGATCCTTTTATATTCACACATGTTGTGGCAAGGTGTTCTCTACTTCCTCTTATCCTAACTAAGTGGGCAATTAAATTGATTTTTATCAAGTGCTTATTCAGTCATGTTCAGAAACTTTAAGAAGGATGAACAATCCACCGCCCACTCCAACCATTGAACATACTCAAGAGGCAAAGTTTGTCTGTATGCGTATGATTATGCCCCCCTTTGTTTCTATTTGCATTATTTTCATTATTAAACTTTTATTTTATCCTATCAATTATTAATATCTGTCATACAATTAAAGCATAAAAAAAGAAGTATAAATATAATATTATATTATGTAGAAGTGAATGTAACAGCCAGTTCAACGATTCAAGTCTCCTCGGGGCAAACACTAGAGTTTGGATTGTTTCAATTGTATATGCTTGAGTTTCTGATTCTCCTAGTTTGATGGATTTTTCAACCGGACCTCTCAGTCTATGATATGCAAACCAAGGTCTTCTGCTTTTGATCCTTGATATGAAGGTGGTTTAGATCAACTTAGCTTATGAACTAAATTTGACACAATGGAGTTAATCTAGGTAGATGACTTATACCATTGATTTATGAACAAAGTCTCAGTTCATAACCAATGTCTGAATCTTGAATTAATTAATTATTTCATATGGTTTGATTCACTTTAACTAATTCAAATGAATCTATTTTTACGTAATAAATAGAGTTTTTATCTCATTAATTAGTATACGAAATTGATAGAAACGAAAATCACGTATTCATTTTCCTTTTGTAAATTTACAAATAACTTAAAAACATACTTTTCCATAAAAACATTCAATTAATCCAAAAGCTTGTTCAATTGGATTCAAATTTAAATTCAAAAAATAAGGATTTCATGCAATCTGAGGGTAATTTAGTATCATTCTTCATCAAATTGACATGTTTTCTAATGAATACTGACTGTATTTGTTTTTGTTTACATTTTTTCACGATTACCAAATTGAAAATGAGTTGGACGGCGACCTAAACAAACTCAATTCGCTGTGGAATTTTACATTCAACTAAGAGGAGTTTTATTACGTAAGATTATAAATTCATTAATAATATAGTTATATGTATCAATTTTTATTAAATATTAAGTATTCATTGATTATTATTTATATATTAACAATTAATGATAATTATACATTAATCAATATAAAATTAATGTAATTAATAATAAATATATTTAATAAAAATTAATACATATCATCATATTATTATTTCATAATTATACATAATAAATCTATTACATGTAACAATAGTATTCATGCCCGATGCTAGTTCAAAAAATTTTCTTAATTATTTTTACAATTTTAATTTTCATCACTATTTGATTTTATCTATTTCTTAATTTGGTTTTCATGTTTCATTTGTGTTAATTCTATATTTGTAATCCAACTAATAGTGAAAAACGTAAATGAATATTATAAGAGTGGATGTTGTTGTTGTGCATTTTTAATTTATTATTCGTTAATTTGATTTCGTATGTCATTTAAAAACATGAATTAAGATGCATATCATATTCAATGAATGTCATGGGTTGTATTCACATAAAACTTGCAATTTGATCCATTTTTGTTCAAAACATCTTTAATTTTATGTTCATGTTTATAGTATTTTGAATATAAATATTAAATTAGATTCTTCATCCATGGATTATATTTTTTAAAAAATTATTTTCTGTTAAATTTAACATTGAATTTGAATTTTTTGTTGATTTAAGATTTTTTATTAAAATTTGAATTTAATTAAGGTTTTCAATTAAAAAATTAATTTAATTTAGATATTCTAGATCATTTGATTGAATTTAATTTTCTATTAATGGATTTGAATTTTAGAATAGATTCCCTATTAAATTTGGTTTTCAATTAAATTTGAATTCAGATTGGATTTTCTGTTAATAAAGATTTGATTTTTTGGAATATTTACATAATTATTTATTCATAAACTTTTTTTGTAATTTTACCTTGTTTTAGTTAAAAAATACCTTTTTTCTTATTTTTTTTTATCTTTGACTATTTCTTTCTTATAATTCTCATTATCTCATCTATTTCTAATTTTTCTCTGATTTCTCATGAAATTTCTTTTTTTTTTATAAAATAATCATTTTATCATCGATGTAATTGTAATTATATTTATTTTCTCATCTTCTCATGATAAAAATAGTTGATAGGCATTTCACTATATTTAAAATTTTATATCTAATTTTTAATTTTTTTTATTTATATCATAATATGGTTATAATTTTAATTATTATTTAATAATAATGATAATATTTAAACAAATTACACATATTCTAGTAATAATAACATTTTACATATAAAATATATTTATCTCATGCACATTTTTAATTCATGCTACCTATTCTTTTTTTAATAATAATAATTGATACATCTTATTAATATTTACTTAAATTTTAAAATAAATAAATAAATAATAATCTAGTATAATTTAAAATATATATGAAATAATAATCTTAGTTAAACTAATAAATTAAAGAAAAACTAGATTAACATTGTTCCTCAAAATTTTTAAATATTAAACATTTAATATATTGATAAAAATTTAATTATTTATTATTAAATTTTTATTCAATTAAATTTTATAAAAAAGAAATATAATTTCTATTTTGTATATATTTTATTACATTAGAAGTTATTGTTGAAAATTTATTGATATTGAACTCATGATTATTTTTTTATAAGATTTATAAGATTTTCATGATTATTTTTTGATAAGATTTATAAGATTTTAAAAGTTTCATGACATAATTTTGTAATAATTTTCATAAATAATAAATTTTTTGGTATTTTTGTAAAGAAAATTAAAAATTGACGAGTTAAAAAAAATTAACCGAAAGTTATTTTTTAAAATATCCCTTTTTCTAGTTATTAAAATTTGGATCAATTAATCAAAAAAATGCTTACCAATAATCTTGAAAGAGCTTCCTTGACGTGATTTAGGCACTTAAAATGTGAGAAAGTGAGACAGTTTTTTATTTTATTTTGTTATAATTTAGGTTTTTCTAGAATACATATTAAATTTTAATATTTAACGAAAATATCTTTTCACTATACTTTATGTTAAATGCAGCGAAGAACAAATTATTGAATATTGAATATTGAATATTTCTTTCTATTTCTATATTATATTTATCATATTTATATATTTAGATAATAATTCAAATAATCATTAATTAATTGTAATTAAATTTTTAAAATTAGATCACGAACTAAAGTAAATTGAACTATAATAAAATTTCTTTCTGAAAATGTTCAAAATGATAGCCATGAGGTTTGAATTTATTACATATTATTTTAATTTAATAAATAAATCGAATGAGTAAATTAAATTGTATCAAACGTTATTCTATATAATATAATAAATTAATGTCAATATCAATGTGCATGTCTGTGCGCATGTATATGAGTATATGCATATAACACTTTTAAATTAGTTGATATTATTTTTTATTTTTCCTTTTAATAAATCATGCTAATTATTTCATGCAAGCAAGCTAATAATTATATTTTATATGAATTATAATAATTTTGTATTTCAATTTCTTTAACTCATTTAATATTTAATTTAAAATTAATAATTTTTATTAATAATAACCAAAGATTTTAAGGATTGATGAATAATAGAAGGTAGAAAAAGCAAGAAAAACATAACTAATAGAAGGTAAAGAAAGCATCAATAACATAACCAATAGAAGGTAAAAAAAACAACAACAAAAACATAACCATGGGATTTAGGACAAGACTTCTTAGCTCCCATGTATGAGTCAACTCAACAAATATAAGATAAAAGAAGAGAGAATGAATTTTGATTTCTAATAAATTTCTCTTCTATTTATATTATAATAATTTGATTCATATATAAAATTATAAATTAAATTCATAAAAATGCTGATGGATAATCCATCATAATTTCTTGTATAAATCGAATTTATCATATAAGATTATAAATTTATTAATAATATAATAATATATATTGATTTTTATTAAATATTAAATATTCATTAATATTATATTAATTAATATATAATTATCATTAATTATTACCATGTAAATAACAATTAATAAATAGTTAATATTTAATAAAAATTAATATATATTATTATATTATTAATAAATTTATAATCAGTAAACCATCGAAATGGAAGGGTAATTATGAAATAAGCTACCTTAGATTTGATAAAACCAGGTAAGTGAAGACTACATCAGGGCTAAATCCGTTGAAACTGGTTGAACAAGTCGTAGAATAAGCACCCATGTTGGGGAAGACAAGCCAGTCGTTGGCTTCCAGTTCTGGTAATAGATTGCCTTCCATAACTTTATCAACAGAGTCACATGTTGGTCCGAACAAGGTCGAGCTGTGCTTGGCTACCTCTCCTTCGCACTTTGGGTTCTCACGGTTCGATGATAATGCTAGAGGTTGACAAGCCGGAGGTGAAATACCGTAAGCTACACAAAGAAATGACCCGAAAACGCCATCGTTTAACCAGTACTCCCGCACTCCATCTCTTACTCGCTTTCCAATGATGCTTGTTGCTAGTGTGAAAGCTGTCTCCGCTAAGTATCTGCCTGGCTCTGCTATGACGGTTAGACCTGGAATGTTGTCGGAGAAGTAATCTTGAAGTGATGATTTGATTACTGTAGCTGCTTCGTCGAAGAATGACCCGGCGGTGAAGCCGCCGCCGATGTTTAGTATAGTCATGGGTGGCATGCCATGTCTGGCTGCCGTATCAAACACAGTTTTGGCAGCTTTAATGGCTCCTCGATATGCGTGTGGGTTGGTGGATTCGCTGCCGATGTGGAAAGAAACGCCAGAGACGTTTAATCCTGCAGATTTAGCAGCTAGAAGAAGAGGCTCGACTTCATTCGGAAGAGCGCCGAATTTGGAACCTAAAGAAGCCCAACGACAGGCAGCATCTTCTGGGCTTTTAACACGGAGAAGTAGGTCACATTTAGGATGCAACCTAGCGATCTTGTCGATCTCGTACGTGGAATCATACGTCGTCAGGTTGACACCAACATTAGAAGCATATTTGAGGTGAGTGTCAGCTTTGCAAGGATTTGCATAGACTATCCGATCAGGTGAGACACCGAGAGAAAGAACCGACTGGATCTCGGCTTTGCTGGCACAATCGAAATTACAACCAAGAGCAGCCAAAGCGGCAAGCAGAGAAGGATCTGCGTTGCATTTGACGGCATAGAAAGGCTTAATCATGGGAAGTTGACGAGACCAGTTGTCCACTAGCTCGGCAATGGCTCCCAAATCGAGTACATAAAACTGGTCTTTAGTTACTTGAGTATTGAGAATGGTGGACTGTATGAAGTCCATCAAACCGTGTTTGGACTTGGGTAGGGTTGCGACTGGTTTCCCTTTAATTCCAGGAGCTTCAAGAATGGCTTCCATTCTTTTAGATTCCATTGCTGAAAGAGAATTAGGATTGGGACTTGCAGCGGTTAGCTATCACGCGGGATTAAGATATTCTTGGATTGTCCTGTGTTGGACATTGAGGTTGAGGTTGAGGGTGCAATTTAACACCATCCGAAATCGTAACAATATCAATAATAATAATAATAATAATAATAATAATAATAAAGGGTTTAGCTATACAATTACAATTATTTCGTCAATTGGTTATAATTATTAATAGAAACGTGCACGACGGAGAGTTCTGTGGACGAGACTCGTGGCTGAATAAAAATAATGATTATTATTTTTCGTTAGAAAAATATATTGAATATATAAATAGTTGTCTATAATATTTTTTTTTATTTTTAATTATTTTAGTTATCGATATATGATAAAAGTTCTAAAATTATGTAAAACTAATTTTAAAATAATAATAATACAGTGACATCAGTAGTTGGTTAGAAACAGTTTATACTAATAATGAAAAATATAAAAAATTGTGGTAAAAATAAATTGAAAATAAAAAATAAGTTTAACTATTAGATTATTGATTGATCAACTAATAAAATTGGTTTAATTTTTTAATTTTTCTTTACAATTCTATTAAGCAAATTATGATTATTGAAAATTTCATTCGATATATATCATAATTAGTAATTAATTTAATGATTGTATGAGATGTAAGAATTGATAAAAAAAAAGTTATTCTAATAATATAAAACTTACATTAAAAGATTTTATGAAATATAATTATTTCATAGCCTAACATGGATTTCATGCTAATATATCGCATTTTTTATTATTAGTTTGTAACAGATAATAATCCATGAAGTTTAAAGCGAATAAAAATCGAAATCAACTAGTGTTATCATGTGAGCAAAAGTATAGAAATTATAACAAAAAAAAAAAGCATAAATTGAAAGAATAAATATGTAAATAATCTATAGACCAACAAGAAACGTTACAATAACCTTTTGAATTAGTGATGACATATTGTTGTCGCTAAATGGTTTATCGATGGAATAATAACATCAAATATTCCATTGTTAAACTATTTATTGTTTTTTTTTTCTACAGAATTACAACGGAAATAATGAAGGATATATTGTATCATTATTTCTATCACTAAATTACTACAAAAATGTTCATCTCTAATATCTATCTCCATTTTATCATGGCTTTTTTCTATCATTATTTAATTTAATGATTTCATCACAAATATAAAGTTATTAATTATTAATTATATAATTTCTATTATTATTTAGTTTAATTTAATAAAAACTCTGTCATGACATTTTTAATTATATAATTTAACGATTTCATCAAAAATATAAATTTATTAATTACATCAAAAATTTGGAAGAATTTCCTTTGCAATTTGAATAAATTCATAATATACATCAATCAACACTTTTACCCCAAATCCATAATGTTTTTCAAAATATTCATATTATAGGTGATTGATGAAGTATAAAATAATTGAAATAAAGTTAATAAAGCTAACATCATTTTTGAATAAAAGTATAACATTATTTGAAAGTGTTTGATTAATAAAAAAAGGATAAATAATAAAAAGGGGTCGATGTGACTATGCTGCCCTAGTGGTTGTTGGAGGATAGTCAAATTAAGTGGCTATCCCACATTGGTAACAAAGGAAGTGGGAAGGAAATTTATCCCACATTGCTAAGGAGTGAAGAGGAAGGGGAGGTGGTGGATTATAAATAGGAACACTCCCCCTTCCTTATACTCATCTCATTCCAAGTCCTCTTTTGTATCTTGATCTTATTCTTTCTTCATCTCTTGTAATATTTTTCAAAGAAAATATTATTTTGGTAGTGTCCGAGAACGTAGGCAAAATTAGCCAAACCTCGCTAATTTTATTTTTGCAAAATTAGGCAAAATATTATTTTTGTTCTCTATTTAATAGCTTTATTTTTGGTTATATTTAGTTAATTATTTAGCTTTAAATATTCAAGATTATTCTGTCTAGACTCTTGGGTTTTAAGTGGGATCGCTTGTGACCCCTCCATTAGAATCTGGGAATATTCTTGGTATATTTTTGGCATTATAATTTTCTAAATATTTCTTGAGAATATTGTTGTTAATATTTTGGCGCTTCCCCAACA
>CANYBF011797979.1:0-29655 GCA_948192965.1 Dalechampia spathulata | reverse complement strand
TGCTTAAGGTTATGATTAATTGGATCAAATGAAGTTGCACAAAGGTAGATATTATTGAAAATAATATAGGTTCTATGGAATTAATTTAATTATTAGCACAAAATATTAAAATTTAAATTTATGGAAATAATTAAATGGTTTATTTATCTAACAACGAAACAAAGTTATTTATTAAATTAGAAGATAAAAGTGAGATTTTAAGTAAAGTTAAAATCTTATTTAAACAAATGACTAGTGATAATAGTTTTAAGGTATTAAAAATACATAACAAATATATAGAAGTTATATGTGAAATACTTATATAAATAAAATAAAATAAAATGATTTAAAAAGTTGATATGGTAGTATTAGGATCAATATGAAGAATGATATTGTTTTACTCCGTAGTTAGATAGATATATATATATATATATAATGAAAAAAGAAATAAAATGAAGTTAATTACTAATAAAAGATTACTATCGGTTTTGAAATAGGGAAATCAGTGGGAATTATTCACGAATCACCCAAGGATATTAACAAAGGAAAGGACATACCAGGTTTTTGCTAGAATTTTTGAAGTCCTCGATCAGTAAATGATCAAAGAGGCAAAGGTTTGGTAATGCAATAGCATTACAACAATTTATTTTAATTATGCATTATATATATATCATGAACATAAAGCATTTTACCATAAACATGACATAGCATGACATGATGACATAAGGAGAAAATGAATATGATCTGATATGAGAAACAAGCTAAATGATTATGCTGGGCACAATGATATACATTCCTACGGGAATAAAATAATATATTATCATGATCTAAAAGAAATGGGATTTAAATGAAATGAGCTCATATGTTCAGAATCAAAGTTATGGTATAATGAAAGACCCAGTAAATGCGCATTAAATAATATGATGAACGAGGAATAAGAGGGAGAATGCATAGCATAAATGCATTCTCATTAATACACATTGTTCATGTTTCATGACATACAACATACTATGATGTGAATTCATGATGTCAAGACTGAATATTATTTCTGATTGACATTTTATCATGGTCGTGCTAAATAATGCATACCTTTATGACATGATATGAAAATGAAATATGCTGGTTGTTTGACATGTTTGATTTAATGAGTTTTTAGCATCAATAGTTTGTGAAATATAAATGCTTTAAGTTATACATGACATAACTAGCACCACTGAGTTTATTCTCAGCGTTTGTCAATTGATAAACGTAGAACCAAGCAAAGTTGCAGAAACGAGACCTCAGTAAAGCAGCTGGACATATCAACAGTTTGTTGGTAAATGGTTTAAGTATTTCTTCAGACTTCTATCATTATAAATTATCGTGCAACTATTTAAATCAAGTACTCTGGCAGTCAAATAAGTAAGTTTGGTAAAAATTAAAGAAATATAAAAAAAAAGAATGTATGTATGTTGAAACTTTGATGACATAATTGTAATATATAATATGAAATAATAAATGGTTTGAATAAATATGAGCTGCATGTTAGTAATTGGTCTATTTATAATAAAAATAAATAAATAAAAAAAAAATTTTACGGAATGTATAAGATGCTTTGTAGGATAATTATTGATTTCCTTTGTAGGATAATTATTAATTTCCTCGGTTAGGAAATTAATAATCATTCTACGGAAGCATGTTACACAGTCAAAGATGTGACACAAACTATAATAAATTGTTTGTTGCATTCATAATTGTTAATCTTAACAAAAAAAAATATTTAAAAAGTATTATTAAAATCATAATAAATTTAAATGAAGATATT
Organism: Dalechampia spathulata; assembly: GCA_948192965.1. NCBI lineage: Eukaryota > Viridiplantae > Streptophyta > Magnoliopsida > Malpighiales > Euphorbiaceae > Dalechampia > Dalechampia spathulata. Next base: position 27,872 of record CANYBF011797979.1, on the reverse strand, counting down.
ATTATATAGATATAATCCAATACGAAAAATAAAAAGTAACATCCATGATAAAACTCTTTAAAAGATAATTTTTCAAAAAAATTTTAACATCTCTTCAAACTCAAAGTATTAATTAATTTTATTTTAAAATATAATCACAAAATGAGTTATCCCTTCGGTCATTAAATTGGTATCACTCGCATGCATGGAAAATGCTTTTACCTTTTTGCTAAACCTAACATTCATATTTTAAATATACATATAAATTTAATTGACTTGGTTTTTCTACCGTAAATTAATCATTTAGAAATTGAAATCAAACTAATTTACTTCTTCAAGTAGAAAATTCAATTAAGGTCAATATATGCTTACCTATATTAGATAAACGGATCATTTAAGAAAGGGAAATAAGAAAAGAGAAATTAAGAAAGAAAATAACTTTCTCTTGTTTTGGAAATGAAGGAAATATAGAAAGGCATGAAAATTAATTTCATTTTGCTCTATGTTCAATTTCTCCAAAATGTCTTATTCACTTTTAAAAAGATATTTTTTTTCATTCTCTATTTCAATAATGAATAATTATCAATTGTATTCATAGTTTATATAAATTTTTGGATTATTCATCATTATAATAAATTTTAGATGTTGTAATTTCTATTAATAATTTTTATTAACTCATTATTATTCTTCTTTATCTTGATACAAAATATCTATTTTTTATCACTCTTCAAATTAATTTATTTTTAGAATATTTGATAAAGAATTTTGAAAGAGAATTGAGGTAAATAAAAATATCTTAAACATTATAACTTGAATGATACTCTTCTTTACTTTCAAATTTATCTTGTTGATTTTTAGTTGTTGTTCATTTTTTTTTTCTTTTTATTCCTATTAGATTTTTCTTGTTGATTTTTAGTTGTAGTTCTCCTCCTTCTTGCTTTTCAAATCAAAATTAAAAAGGATAAAGAAGGAGAATGGAGAAGAAAAATGATGATACATAAATATTAAAATTATTACTTAAATTAAAAAATGAGTTGTTGAATACAAAGAAAAATGAACTCAATTATTATCAAATTATAGAATCTTATGATATAAATTTCAAGCTTCCAATATTTTTATAAAAAAAATAAAAAATAATAAGCCTAAATTAAATTAAAATGAGATTCTCATAAAAAGCTCAAAATTTTTCATAAATATATAATTTTTTGTAATATATATTTTGATAAAATTTAAGAATCTCATGATATAATTTTTTAATGATATAATTTTTATTTTTCTGGTATGTATTAGTATATTTAAAAATATAAATTAAATATGAACAAATAAAAGGATTGATAATATATATTGTAAATAATTTATAAAATCTTGAAGTTAGAAATTTTTTTAAAGGGATATATAAATTTGTTTGTAATATATCTTTCGATAAGATTTTAAAAATCTCATGATATACTTTTTTTAATAATTTCTATGAAACAATGAAATTTTGATATTTTTATAAAGAAAACTAAAATAAAAAAAAAAGGTTAGCCAGAAGGTATTTTTAAAAATATCATTTATTTTACTTCAAGTGATGCTAGGATCCTTAGCCGATCATAATATCAAATAGTTAATTTAGGTATCTTTATAAGTTAATTAGTGAAATAGTCTTATTTTATAGGAAGAAAACTCATTTTATAATATTTTTAAAAAAATTACATATTATTGATATATCTATACCTTATACCTTATACCATGTTGTAAGTCTCTAAACAAAATTTTAAATATGTAATTATTTTAACATAATAAACATGTTGCTAATGTTTACATTTTTGTAATGATTATGTTTCTTTTTTTTTTTATAAGTATATCTCTAATTGTTTTAATAAGATAATTCATATGTTAAATATGTAATAGGCTATTATTTAAACATGATAAAAATTGAAAAAAATTTAATAATAAAAATAATAGATTTGAATATACTTTTTCAAAAAAAATAACTATTTTTAATTTATATAAAATTGAAAATACATGAATGGATGAAACTAGCGAGGAAATAGTCGTACGAGAAAACAACAAATCCACTGTAAAAAAGATATGAAACAATTTAGCTTTGAAGAAAGCCCCTCAAGAAAAAACCAAGTCATCATGTGCCTCAACATAACTCATGTTACATGCTGATTCCCAAGCCCCCATCAATGCATGCTTCAAGATGAAGATGCAAAATGACATGCTCTAGTGTTAGCCACCCCATCTAATGCAAATTTAGAGACATCAATTAAATCTTCCATCTCCAGACAGGATTTTCATATATATACAGCAGCATAAGCTTCTCTCTCTAACTAAACATCCAAGCATGGAAAACATGCAGTCTTTCACAATGGATGGGACTTTCTTTATTCTACTCTCACCCGTGGGAAATCACCGGCTTCTTTCGTCTGGGATGAAGAAATCAAATCGGACATCAACAGACCCCGAACTTTCTCCGGTGTCTTTGTACTCGATGTTTGTTATCGTTCCAGCCTCTTCTGTATCCTGATATTCTGGCCTCACCCGTCGTACAGGCACTGTGACCGAGTACACTGTCCCAAGATCAGAATCAGCTGTCACGCTAAGATGAACTTTATCCTGCGATTCTATCTCCACAAATTCCGATAGAGCACGCACAATGTTGCTCACGATCTTACGCTTTGCCTCATCACTAACCGCACATCTGTCAGAGAAAAGAATCATCTTCAACCGCTGTTTGGCAATCCTTGCATTTGAGCTCTTTCTTCTTGCTGGTGATGGGAATATTATCTTCCACGCCAGGTTCAGACGTTCAAAGAAGCTCATATTAATGGCATTCAAGAGAAAGGTTTCAGCTTCTTCACCAATTGAAGCTGAAGACAGCTGATAATCTCCAGCAATCCCAGAAAACAGTCTGGAGTGCTCATGCATTTTAAATTTCTCAACCACAAGGCTGGGCCATTTGTGTGAGTTTGGGGAAGAGCCAGATCCTCCGCTGGGGAAACCAGTGAAATCTACCTATAAATTACAAATAAAGGATTGCCATAATAAGACACTGATACCACTTCATCAACATCATCATGCAAATTGAAGTCTTCTTGCAATTGAACAGAAAAATGTTACTGCCATAAACAGATAGATATAACAGTTTCCAACATGAAACACACAGCATTAAGCATGTTGCAATCCTCCCAATTACTCAGCATTGATCATGTCCAATCGCTCATATTAAATAAAGATCTAATGGTTTGCTAAAATACAAATCAATCTCATGCAGGACCAGGGTACAAATTAATTGGGAAGCATTTGGAGGTCCTTATCCTAGTTTCCAAATTCAATGTTATGTATTATGCCACTGTACCAACCCACACTTCTCCCCTGGAACATCATTTTTTTAGAATGAGAACCAAAATTTTATGAAAACTAGTTGCTTGATCCACCATCAAATAAAGGAACCAATCACATTGTGAACTGAACACCGATGCAAGTTGCTGCGGCATGCAATCTAGTTATTAGACGCCTTGATGGAACTCTCAATAGATAAATACCATCGAACTTGAGCCCATGTAGGGTTTTTCCAGCAGCATTCAATCGCATAAACGAAAATAACAACCATATTCCAATAACGAAGATTATGTCATTCGCTAAGAAAAAACTCATAGGAGATTTGTGCCACTCCATGCCACAAGTTTCAGGAACGAAGACAAAAGAAGCTGCAAACTCAAGCCAATACCAATAAGAAGCTTCATTTAGCAAATAGATGCCTCTTTCTTACGAATTCAATTTCAAGCTAAGTAATCAATGCTAAGTTAACAATAACGATTTCAAACTTGAAAGATACAGAAAAGCTACCGCTAGTTACTAGCAACATGTCTACAAATGAGCCATGTTTTTATCATAAGCTAATTTCCTGACCATCTCTTTTTCTACTTTTGCAATTTGCAGTCCAAGATTTGTGACTGCTGTACCTTCCTAAGAACTGTACTCATTCTGGCCATCACATAATCCCAATGAAAGCAGGAAAAGAAAAACACTAGAAACATATTCAATTTTGGACCAGGTTAACAGCTTAGGACAAATTATTGAAATCAAGTAACGACCAAATCACCAAACGAAATTATAAATATACCCAATAATTAACCAACTTGCACAACCCAATTAAGCACGCTATTAAAAACACAAGCTTTACCTAGTAGCAACCCAACAGAAAGGCGTATATCAAGATCTCAAATTTATCCATTTCATTTTTGATAATTTTCTAGCTAACTACGTGGATAAGCGAGCACAAGGACAACAATTTAAGAAGAATTACAGAAGAACCATATCAAAATCAACGAAAAGACCTTCGAATTCAAAGAAGGGAAGGAGCGTCGAAAAGGGTGTTTGTGATAGGAGGGCAATATTGCAGCAGAGACCCTCAGATCTCCTGATATCGCCATTCTTCTTCGATTTTAGTAAGTGTCAATTGGCACGCAATTTTCCTTCAGCGACTCTCACTCCTCGTCCTGCTCAAGAATCAAGAAGTTTAGTTCACCAATGATATTTTGGCAGTCACAGAGCTCAAAAACGGCGTCGTGCTCTGCTAGGTTTTGCTCCGTTTCCAAGAAATTCTCGCCTCGATTTTTCCTTTAAATCTTACATTACAATGTTATTTTACAAAATTAATAAAGTATTATTATAAAATTAATACTACTATTAAAATTAGTTCTGTATACGTCAATATTTTAATCTTATATGCAGTGGAACCGATCAAAAAAAAAATCCTTGTTTTCTTATTTTTTTCAATTTAATATTTTATTTTATTATATTTTCATGATAATATTCTCCATGATTTTAAATATACTAAAAATAAAGGATATTTTTTAGTTAAATGATTTTAAACCTTTATTTTTATATCAAGTTAATGTTTTAATCATATTTTTATGTTTATCGTCAATTAAAATGAAAATATATGAAATTAGGAAAGTAACTAATTTATAACAATTATTTGATTATTTTTAATTATCATTTAAATAAAAAATAATGACATAATAAAGTATAGTTCAAACAATTGGAAATATAAAGTAATATAATGATTTTACTTGCAAATTAACGGCGTCTAGATGAAGGTATAGACTTTTTAAAACCTAAAATTTATATTTATACAAAAAATATAATCACGCAATGTTTGAATTTCTGACGATTCCATCGATTCTTAAACGCCTTACATAATGCAAGTAGAAGTGGCAAATTTGTGTTGCGTCGTGGCGGAGGAGGAGAGCGGAAATCCCGCTGTTGGAGGCGGAATATAATGCAACAATGCATCCAGTCTGCCAAAGCTTCCAACTTTCGGATCAAACTCCCAATTATTTCATATTCGTAATCGTATTTATTACTGTATGTAATTTGAATGGGTAGATGGCGAGTTGCTTCTTCTCTTCTCATCAACTACGTAACCAGGAAAACCTCTAATTCTCTTCTACCTAACCCATCTTCACGCCTATATGAAAACATTACTCACTTTTGCGCTTTAAACCACAGTGTTAGTATTATCTTGGGTTTGAGGTCATTTTCTGCAGTCCCATCTCGGGTTCCGGTGTATACTAATGAAATTGAATGCGGGTTTCGTGATTTGGCTCCTTTCCACGATTCTGGACCTAGAGAAGACGAAGAGGTTGGGAAAATCCCTGTTAAGGCTTACTTTTTGTGTACCAGGTATATCTTTCTGACTCTATTTCATACATGGACGGATTTTGAATGTATTTATTTTAATGAGCGGTTGCTAATTGGTGTGTGGACCTCAATCTGGAATTGGGTTAAAGTTTTTAGCTTTAAGGTGCCTAAATCCCAGTAAATTGAAGCTAGAATCAGGTTCAACTTAATTGAAAAATAAATCTGATCGCTGTTCTTCTTATAACTTATTCCTGATTTTACAAGCAAAAATGCTGCATTTGCAAAAATAGCATAAAAATAAAATGAACAAGTTGAGATTTTGATTAAATCTGTTTTCACGAATCTATCATTCCTTTGAGGGTTCTCGAAACAGAAATTTAGAAAATACTTTCCCTTGAATGCATTCATATATTGGTTATTTTGTATGTGGAAGATAGCAACTTAGTTCTCTTCATGCTTTATCTCAATGGGAGCTAGTAATTTATTACTATGGATTTGTTCGCATAATGCATGTGCTCTGCTTTCCTTTTCCCCTTCTGTTACCTTAGCTTGTGTTTATGGTTTTTCTTCTCTATCTTCTTTTCTTTTTTTATGATTTGTCTTCTCAGATTTGTGGTTTTTGCAGTATTAATTTGAAGAGCATGCAATCAGAGAATTCTCTCAATGTTGTTCCTCCCACATCTCGTTCTACCAATTATATTGTCCTCAAATTTTGCGGTTTTCCTTCAGAAATTACAGTAAGATGATCAATGACTAATTCAATCCTTTCAAAACATTATTTTTCTACTCCAGCTAGCATGCATGAGCATTGCTTGTGTTTAAAATTGGCATAGGCAGCTTCCAGAAAAGTTTTTGTATACGGGTTTAACCTTATCATATCTTGATTACATCGAGATAACATTCCCGGTTCATAATTTTGCCTCAGCTTGTTAGCTTAAATGGTCATATTAATAATGTGCGTCTCTTTGATTCAGACATTTGGAGTAAAAGATTATATCAAATGTCAGTACATGGTTGTTTTCCAATATGGATCTGCTGTTCTCTTTAATATTGAAGATGATGAAGTCGAAAGTTACCTGGCGATGGTGAGGAGGCATGCTTCTGGATTGCTTGCAGAGATGAGAAAAGATGGTAAGTTTCTTTGAGAAGTTTTTCTATTTTGTCACATTGAAGCAGAAAGGTTCTTTCATGCATAGATATGCTAACATGTTGTACGATTACTTGGTTTTTGTCACCTTGTCTTCCTGTCAGTGCATTCTAATATGATCATTCACGCTCATACATTGTATCTTTGTGACATCTGGATTCTAAATGTTGCTAACAAGTTGTGGCATTCTTACTCAATCTCCCTTATAGCCTTTTGAATTTGACTTTCTGCTTGGCTTTTGATGAATCCTTCTATTAGATTATGCCATAAAAGAGAAACCGCTTCTGGTTGAGGATATGCAAGAAGGTCCGGATTATATTGTTCTTAAAACTTTAGATACTGATAGCATTCGCATTATGGGGAGTGTACTTGGGCAAAGCATTGCTTTGGATTACTTTGTTTCACAGGTGATTTCTCCCCTGAAATTCTGTTATCTATTAATATGTAAGCTTTAAAGCTGAAGAATGAATTAGTTTGCTTTCATCATTATATTTGTGAATCCATGTTGTTATTACTTCAACATATCACTCAACTTGAACAATGTTTATAATTTTCCTCTGAAAGTAGGGCATTTTTAGACTATTATTATATTATATGGTGGTTTGTTTAGAATTTAAATCTCTGTTTGTGTAAGCACTAATTAGGTTGATGGGATGGTTGAAGAGTTTGCTGGCATAAATCGTGCAATGGAGAAAACTGGAACTTTCACCATGGATAGGAAGAAGCTCCTTCAACTTGTTGGAAAGGCTAATTCAAATCTAGCAGATGTAATTCTCAAAGTTGGATTGTTTGAGAGGTAGCTCCAACCTTATAACTGAAATTACTAATCGTTTTGCATGGTACCAGTAAAAGGCTTGCTTCTACATGATAAACAATCTAACTTGTCGTCTAGACGAAAATCCTGCGTAGTTGGGAAATTCTGATCAGGAGTATTTGTCAAGCATATGGTGAATTACCTCATAGGTTTTGGTTACCATTGCCCTGTGTTAAATCATTCCATGCTTAAAAAAAGAAGAATTACTAATAAACAAGATCCCAGATCCCTTATATGAGTTTTGTTCTTTCGTCATCCAGATCTGAAATTGCTTGGAGAGATGCAAAATATGCTCAAATATACGAGTACCTTAGAGAGGAGTATGAGGTCACTCAACGCTTTGGAAATTTGGATTTCAAGTTAAAATTTGTGGAGGTATGTCTCTTCTCTCATAGACTCGTAAATATTGTTGCAAAATTACTTTTTGTTCAACTCTAATTCTATAACCGTTCTAAAGATGCTGCTTTTAGGCTTGAAACTGAAATAGCTTAAGCAGTAATAGCGGTGAGATGTTGTATAAAACTGTAACCAGACTTCATTGAGGCAGGTTATACTTCACCAATAATAACCAACGCTGTCAAAACAGAAATATTCCTAGGCACACACTCTGCGATTATATTCTACGATATGATAATAACATATTTCTGTCATTTGTTATATGATGGGGCGATTCTAGTTTAACTCTAACGCCCTTTCTGTTGCAGCACAACATTCATTTTCTTCAAGAGGTTATTCAAAACAGACGATCAGATCTTCTTGAATGGTGCATCATCTTCCTTCTGAGTGTTGAGAATATTATATCAGTTTATGAGATATTTAATGGATAAGATGCAGTTGCATCATGATTTAGTTGGCGGATGAAAAGGGGTTAGGACCACCCATTAATCAGCAGAGAGTTGCTAAACATTAATTTATTATATATACAAAAATGATAAAGTTCTTAGGTTCTGTCATAGCACAAAAGTTTTCCGGTATCGTTCAATCAAAATTTCAGATTCCCACAACGCTGATTCTATTGATAGAAAGAAATTGCATATTTTTGTTAATTGTTAAAGGAGTCGGTAATAATGTGTGAATATGGCAAAGGAAGTACACAATAAGTTTCTGTTTGAACAGTATTACATGAAATTCAAGTTCGTAGAGGTGATCCTCATTACCATTGCCAATAACATTTGTCAGGATTGATTCCAAGCAGCGGAGCAAGGCTGACGATGATAAATTTATAGTTCAAATCACCGAAACCGCTTCCAATGGTAGACAAATTCTTTTAACTAAAATTACAACCATGTCTGGTGTACAATATTCCTCTTTATTGGAACCCTCATCTCCGAAATGCATCCATGGATGTCTGATAGAATCAATGCAGTTGAATAAAATTGCAAAACCAAGTCCATGCTCTCATAGTTCCACATGTTATGCCACTGCGAAACTACTACATTTTTGAATTTATATTCAAAACAGGATATCTGATACTGTCAATCTAAAAACATGACGAACTTTTGATCCTAATCTGGCTAAAAAACTAAATGGTCTTCAACTCAAAATGTCAAAATTCATCTACCCTAACAGCAGTTTGTGGCACATCGTATGCGATTCTGGGCCTGGATTTCTTGACACCAGCTGTGAACCACACCTTGTCAGATTTGTAGCCCTCCATTGCTACACTTGTGACTTTCACCCATACTAGGACCTTTGTCTTCATCCCTTCTATACCTGTGAGCTTCCCCCTCATTAGAATTGCTTTGACTCGAGTTGCATACCTCAATACAGTAGAGTCCTTGAAGCTAACTTCACATGCAGAAGGTAAATACACAACTAGCTTGGCCTTTGTTTCATCAAATTCATAACAGGTTACGTTCCGGGGAAAGAGCCCGGCTGGTAAGTTATACTCTCGGAGGAGATCTGGCAAGCTCTTGAGAGGTTTCCCTATAGCCAAAAATGACAAAACAATAAGCACCCAGAAACATCTTGCACATCATTGTCAGAGACTTTCGTGATGAATGATCATTTGAAAGAAAGAACATTTTTGGAAGAATCATAGGCACACAAAGGAAACAAGGGAAAGCTGATAAACACAGAAATGGGCTTAGAAAAGAAACCTTTTGCTTGAATGCAAAGAAAGGTATGATATTCAATAAGCAAAGACATTTCAGAAATGGCCGTTAATTAATTTTTTAATTTACCTTTCAGCTTGTTGAATATCCATTTTGCCTTTTCTTCAACAGTGTTTGAGAAAGTCTGCAATTACACAATAATGATCATAAAAGGAAGTATAAGAATTTACTAAAACGGTAAAAAGAATCCGAGTATAAACCTCTTCCACATCCATAGGAAACAATTAAAACTATCCTTCATGCTTGGTAACTTTAAGTGAGTGATTCAGTTTCAATCATTGTTTGCCGAATATGAATTAAAAATTTTCAATCCTGACCTCTCCCAACCTTTTCCTTTTAGAAATTGGGATATCTCGATCGGCTTTGTTAACAAGTAATGCAACCAAAAGCATATTTAACACTGATATCATGACAAATAATCACAGCATAAGCCTACAAATTTCATCACAGGTTTTTGCTTTGCTTGAATAGTTGAAGTTGAAATCAACCCACATTTCAAAAACCCATCTCCTAAATCATTCAGTTTGAAGGAAAAACCACAGATCCAGACACAGTTAAACAGAAAACAAAAATAAACAATTTGGGTAAACTTCGATCAACCCACATTATAAAATTGTCCTCATAAAAAGAAAAGAAAGAGAGGAAAAACGAATCTTGAACAAAGATTATACATATAAAAAAAAAAAAGAGAAAACCTTACAGTGATGTCGTCAGAAATGTTGGATAACTCTTCCTTGGCTTTCTTAGAGATCCAAGAATTCCCAATTCCAACTTTCAAGCTGCTAACTTTTGTTAGTGCCTTCTCCATTCTCTTCTTTCTCCTGCCACTGCTAACCAATAAAAGAATATTTCTCGCCCTGTCTGCCGACCCTGTTGAGCGAGTGTAGTGGAGAAGGAGCGCAAAATTGCCAATACCAAGCAGTCATATAGAGACAAAGGTGAGGTCGGTTGCAGCAGAAAAAAGCGGCTCGCATTCATTGATTTCTTGGAGGGTGTTTCTGTACTTTTGTTATAGTCGATATTCTGGAATGGAAAACCTTCTGTGTTGGGACCTAAACTTTTGATGTTTGTCACTTAAGTACTTTTTATAAATACATAAATACATATACCTTTTTTTACAATTGAAAAAGGAAAAAGAATATGTGAATTTTCCAGCTCAAAAGTTGACAATGACAACGTTTTTCTCGATTAATCAATTATTAAGACCAAGCCATTTTTATTTAAACTATGCTTTTAACATTTATTTATTATGTAATTCTAATTTTTATTTTTTTCCATTTTCACGAGTTAAGTTGATTTACAAAATGAATTGAATTTTTAACCCTAGCTATGCACTATATTGGTTTGGAGATGAACAAATATATTCGCTGAAACTCACAGTTTCATGGGGGTTGCAATTGTTGAGGGTGAACGATGTCACCATGTAAAATTTTAGCAGATTGATGAGGAGAAGCGAGAGGTGGATTTGGAAAGAAAAATGGGAAATCAGTAGATGTTTATCTTCAGAGAAATGCTGTTGGTGGGTTGTGCTTAGCATTCAAATAGGTTGAAAAGTGGCGTCCCTCCTCATCTTCTTCTTTCTTAATTTGCTTCTTCCTCTTTCTCACTCTTCTTCCATCTATACACAACACTTGGAACCCCTCCCCTTGCTAGAGAAATCACCATTCATCCGAAGCCAGCTATTACTGTCTAAGAAACTCGGTCTAACCAAAAATCAAATTAAAATTAATTTAAAAAAACAAAATTAGTGTTAATCAATCCAATAATTTAGATTTAAGTTGTTATTTTTTATATTATATTATATAATCAATCCAATATAACAGTATATTATATTATATTCAAGTTATCACTTACGTAATTGAATATAAGCTTTAGCTTCAATGGTTAAGCTACTGCTTCTAAGTTTGAGAGGATGTGGGTTCGGCTTCTGCATCTAATTTCATTTTTTCCTAATTTTTGATTTTTTTGGTCTTTATTTTGTTTTACATCTTTTTAATTTATAAAATTAAGATAATAATAACCTTAAAATTAATGTTTCTTTTAATTATATTTTTCTTATTGTATTCATATTTTATATTAATGAGTTTTTTAATATTTCAAAATATTTTAATATTTAATATATTAAATTTTAAATATTTTTAAAATAATGGTTAAAAATCGAAAAACCAATTAATCAAATCATTTTTATGATTAATCGATATATAGTAAACTGTTAATAATAGTTTAGATTTATGTTTAATATTAAAAAAAATCGATAAACCAATTTTTTATACTAATAGATTAATTAATTGGTCTATGGATAGTCCTAGCCGGGGCTTGAGCTCCCTAGCCCACATGATAAGATTTAATAAGTATTATTTATATCAACGAGGTACATTTCTTGAAGTAAATTTCATAAGAACTTTAAAATTATATATGTTTATTTCATCAAATTGAAACATGATGACACCTAAGATTAAAAAGGATGAAGAGTGATTGTCATTAATCAATTTTGAGATTGCCTATATAAAATTGTATAATTAAAAATAATTTAAATAATTTTAGAATTATATAAATATGAAATTGTACAATTGATAATAATGTAAAACATTTGATAAATATTATATATACTAAGAAGTAGTACTTACAATAAATTTCAAAATAAAACATCAATAGATATATAAAATTTCAAATAAATGATGCAATTTTTGTTTATAAATTTTATCATTCAATTTTTTAAAAATTTCAATAGCATAAAAATCTAGTAGATATGTGCATTTACTATTATATAACATTTATATAATAGATAAATTTATATATTAATATATGTCATATAATACATATAGTATATAAATGCATCTACTATATACAACATAGCTTTTGCCGTATGCAATATAATTTTTTATAGTAAATATATTTATAGATCATATATATCATATGATAAAATTATCTATCATATAATATAATAATGAAAAATAAATAATAAAACAGTTAAATTAAAACAATAACAAAACATAAAAAGAAGAATAGTATAAATTTAATTTTTTTCAATTTATATAAAAACAAGAAAATAATGATAGAAGAAGAAGAAAAAGAAGAAGGCATCTGGTGATGGTGGCAATTATCAATGAATGGTGATGTAAGTTGACTTGTAGTATCAATGGTGATTACATTTAGATAAAAAAAAATGGATTTGTTATATAACAAATAAGATATTTAAAAGAAATGATGAAAAATTCAATGATCAATTGATATGATAAAAAAATATTAATGTTATGTTTGAAAGTATGATATTTTCTTAATTAATTTATAATAGATTGAAAAAATTTGAAAAAAATATTTATAAAAATAATTTAAAATTTAAATAAATTTTAGTATAGATCTAATGTAAATTTAAATCACACTTAATACAATTATTATAGTGAACATGACTATTTTTCAAACTTTTAAAATAACATAGATAGTTAGTGGTTTTGTGCTAGTTTAGAGAAACTAAAAGTTCTAATTTCATATTAAAAAGTTTGGATCAATCTTAACCATGTAGAATATGGTTCAAAATGTATTTAATTTCACATAACAATGGTAAATGGATAATGAGAATGATGATGAAAAAAAGAAGAATAAAATGACAATAAGATGTAATGATGATGTTGATATGGATAAACAATGACAATAAATCAACAATGAACAACAACAGAATTTAGCATTGAAGAAGAAAAAAGAAAAAAAATAGAAAAATAGAAAAACATAAATAGATATAAATATAATTGAATAAATGTAATTAAAAAGTTAATTGCTTAAAATTATATAATTATGTTGAAAAAAGTCATTTAAAAGATTATAAATTTAGAATAATCAGTATTGGATTAATAAACAAAATAATATTAGAATAAAACTAAATAAATTATGTTAATAGATATACTTAAACTAAGTTGATTTGTTATTGATTAGCTTTTAATTTATTAATTAATTCTTTTGCTAATTAAAGATAAGAGTTTGAAATCCTAGAAATAACAACATTAATTTATAATGGTTTGATATTATCTTGCTTACATTTATTTACCTAAACAAATAGTATCAAGAATACAAAAATTGATTTTTAAATCAAGAATCAAACCCTTGATATTTTCAAAGTTCACACTCAAATCTTTGCTCAAAGTCAACATTACCAATTAACATTAAGATACAACAAAATCAATTCCTCAATTGATCACTCTCCTCAACCCAAAGTAAGATTCAAAAATAAAGAAAAATTTAGAGAACAAAAATATTCAATGAGAGATTAAGTAATTAATTCAAGAATTCAAGTTACTTGCTTGATAGAAGAGATTTCTAGCAATAAATACTCTTATTTCTCAATAAAGTTATGTTATAAATAGCATTTAATGCATTTAGATCTATTACAATTCTTTTTAAGACAGGCTAAAAATCTATGTCTGTGAATCATGTATGACCATACGATCAAATGGTACAACCATATGAGCATTCCCAAACTTGAGCACCTAAAATTCACAGATTAAGCACTAACATATGGTGTGGCCATATGATCCAGGTGGTACAACTATATAAATACCTACTGCTTCTCAAAGGCTAAGACGAAAAAGCTAGCTATAGAATATGGCATGTGGTGGTATAACCATATCAAGAGGTGGTACGTCAATGCCACAAGCTGCTTTACATAATTTTCATAAAAACTAAGAAAGAAAAGTTTGTTAACATCAAAATAAACAATGAGGAAATTAAGCAACCTAATAATCTTTCCCTTTTTGATGTTGATAAATAATTCTCCCTCTCAAAATGAGCATCCATTGAAAGATAACATTCATTACACATCATAATAAAATATTCATATCACATAACATTCATAAAAGGTTAAACCATATAGTGCTTAAACATAAATGTATTAGCGTACCAAGGCTTTCACACATAAAGGTCAATAAGATAAGTACTAATATAAAAACAACATAATTATTTACAATCACATTATTCAAGATTTGAATTAAATAAACTAAAATAACCTAAAATAACTACAATCAACACAATCATCCATCACATAATCTTCCCCTTTGTTAGTAATAAAAAGCACATCGTGAGCAATCTAAAAGCTAGTTGGAAGAGGGAGGAAAATGCTAATAAAATTGAGTGTTCAATTGATGAAGAGAGTTAGTAGTGGTATTGTAAAAATCCTAAAATCATGATTATGTTGATAGAGATGTTGATCAAACTCATCAAGATGAGTATTAATGGTGTCAAAACAATAATCAAATCTGTTAGGCTCATTATTTTGATGTTTATGTTTTATAAAATCAATTTGAGTTTATTTAAAATTAAAATGTTGAAAATATATGTGGTACGGGCGTACATGTTCACGTATGGGTGTATCACTATGATATTTTACAAGATACGGGCATACGGTCAGCCGTACCAGCTTTCTCTGGATGAAATTGAAAAATGTTGCTTAGTACGGGCGTACCGGTTCTGATACAGTCATACCACATTTTATGTATTAACTCATATGATCACACGGGCTAGTCGTACCTCATGCCAAATTTGGCCAAATGATTTGTGTGGGCATACTAAGTAAGTGGTATGGTTGTACCATAGCCTTAGCCTAAATTGGCATTGCATTTTAAGTAATGGTACGGGCGTACGGGATCACATGTGACTGTACGCATGTTTTATAGAAAGATTTTAAAGCTTTCTAATGGATCTATTTTGTGTATTATTGATGTCTAACGGATCTATTCTCTTTATGGAGCATTTATAAAGCTAAGAAAAGTTTTCTCAAGGAAGTGGCTGTTTTAGAAACTAAATCTTGCTTGCATTATTGATTAAATCTCTCTCTTTCTCACTCTTTCATAACCCTAATCTTTTAATTTGTAATCTTGGGTTGGTGTGTGATTAATTCTGGGGCATTATTATTGTAATTGAGAGTTAAATACTGTGAGCTTTATTGTGATTGTAAAGGTTTGAGTGTGAGCCTTAAAAATACTAAGGATTGAATTCTTGTATGAAGAATTCATTATTGTAATTGTGTATTGGTTTAATAGAACCCTAAGTTGAGACTTAGGAAAAGTGGACCTAGGCAAAGTGTTATACCGAATCATTATAAATTATGCCTTGTGTTGCTGCATATTCTGGATTTCATTTGGTATCAAAGCGTGGTGCTCATTTTTTGATTAGAATTAACGTTATAGAGCTAAAGCTCAATGGTAACTCAAGGTATTGAGAGTTAATCTTACACTAGACCACCCTTCTTTGATGGAACGGATTACCCATATTGGAAGCATAGAATGGAAGTCTTCTTGGAAAGTGATAGAGTGAATTCGTTTGATTTGATTGAATGTGATTTTTCTCCTTCAACTGTCACAAATGAAGGTGTCATAACATTTAAGCCTAAGGTAACTTGGACTAGAGAAGAACTCAAGGCTAATGCTAGGAATAAAAAGGTAATGAACATGCTATATTGTGCAATTAGTTGTGAAGAATATGGACATGTTTTGCATTGCATTACGGCTAACCAAATATGGGATGCCTTGAAGACACACCATAAAGGAACCAACCAAGTTAGAATTAAGAAAGTGCAGCGTCTAACTCATTAATATGAGTTATTTACTATGAAAGTGAATAAGAGCACATCAGAAATGTATAACCGCCTTATAGTGATCACAAATAGACTAATGAAGTTGGGAAAAATATATCAAAAGGAGGATATCAACAATAAAATCTTACGGGTATTACCAAAGAAGGATTGGGAAGCTAGAGTCACCTTAATCAAAGAAGCAAATGACTTATCAGTTTTTTCAACTGACGTACTACTCGAAAATCTCCTTACACATGAGATCACTCTCAAGCAAGGAGTTGAAGAATATAAAAGGAGAGGAATTGCACTTAAAGCTGCAAAGGAAGATGATGCCTCTTCCACAAGTAAAGGTGAAATTGATGATGAAGTCGCCCTCCTTTCTAAAAGGGTAAAGAATCTTCTCATGAAAAAGAAGAAGTTTGAGAAGGACTTTAGGAAACCATTTGAAGCAAAGAAGGACCAAAGTAAAAGAGATACATTCAAGAGGGGTCCTGTAATTTTATTATGAATGTAACAAGCTAGGACATATAAGGAATGAATGTCCTTAACTCAATAAGCCATTCAAGCCATTTAAAAAGAAGGCCTTGAAAGTAACTTGGGATGATGATAGTGAAACTCATGATGATGCATTTGATGATGAGGGAACAACAAACCTTTACTTCATGGCATTCATGGATGATGACAAGGATAAGGTAACCACATCTTCTCAATCTTATTATAGTAATGATGATGATGAGAATGATGCATTATAAGCACTTTTAGAGAAGTATGAACAATTAGCTAAAAGAAACAAAACTCTTAAAAATAAGTTTGCATGTGTTTCAAAAGAGAAAAATGATTTACAATATGAACTTGTTTCTTACAAAGCTCAAATTGAAAGTTTAGAAAAGGATACTAAAGTTTTGATGTCACACCCAGCCTATACCTGGTGTAACATGCTCCCGTAGCATAAGTATCGATCCTCTCTAAGGAAGAACCACTACTTATACCACAAGGGATACGCCGTCTCTCCAATCTCTTTAGGTTCATATGGGTACTCATCCCTGTATTCATGGTGAACGGAAGCAACCGAGCGACATACATATTCTAGACACATCATACCCTAGATAATCAATCATTCATTTATGCAATTCATTTGGCAAGCAACCCCATTAGAATATATACAAATGATACCAGTCATACAGTAGGGTCCGTATGGTTTCTACACAATTACACCACAAAATACAGAGTAGACTACTACCACTAGAATCAACAAAGCTACTCTAACCAAAAATGACTTGGAGTATGCCCCTGAGGTCCTGTACCACTTCGAGAATAGCCTTCTCTATCGATGACCTCTATCATTGCTGCCCAGACTGCTCACCCAAAGGTGTAGAACCTACGTTCATCAAATGATAAACGCTAAGTATAAAACTCAATGGTGCTAAGGAAATATAAGGCAAGTACACAGGTATAATGCGATGCACAACAAGACATCATGAGCACCATATGTCAAATATATCAATCCATCAATCACCTCATAGCACCCATTTCCAATATATGCAATGCAAATGTGTCTATGTCTTACATTCTTCCTTATCCCCATTGCATTCATTCACTCTTGTTTTCCTGTAATTGTGCACATTCCTTTCGCACATATTGGGTCCCTGTAGGTACCGGTACTCATCTCCCGAAGGAGGGCATATAAACATGAGGTGCTTTGCACTCTTTTCCTACTGCAAGTCTCGAGACTCATCTCCCTTTTGGGAGGGCAATAATCTAAATGATTCCATTAAGAATCCCATCATTATTTAACCCAGTATGCCCAAAGCTTATAGCTCACTCTCCTTCCTTTTTCCTTCCCTAGCTCCATGCATGCCATACAAGGATTTATACATGGTTAATTCATGAATTAGTCTCATTTCAACACAGATAACTGATAACATGCATTAAACATTAGCATACCAATCAAAAATTATCATTTCTAGACCTTCCTTAGGTCTCAAAGTAAGAACAAGCCAAACCAACACATATTGCATAAACCTAGCAAAAACCTGGAGGTGAACTACTTCTGTTAATCCTGTCACTGTCGAGCACTACTTCAATCTATCGCTCTCGCACAAGCTAAAAGCCTAAAACTCAAACTCTAATGTTTAGGAAATGTTTGGGAGGGTTTAAGAGGGTTTAGGGTGAAAGGAAATTGAGTCAAAACGTTTGAAATATCTTTAAAATAATCAAACTTAAGTCACGTATGGTCGTACAGATCCTGGTACGCCTGTACCGAACTAAAACTTCTGACAAGCACATTTTCCTGCGAGGTACGGTATGCCCATACCATATTTGGTATGCCTATACGTCCCCAATCCACCTGACAAACCCAATTTCCTGCGAGTTCATGTACGACCGGACCACCCTTTGGTACACCTGTATGGTCTCCAAGAACCTAACTCCCTCAATTCCCCTATTTTGGTACGCCCATACGCTAATTCGTACGCCCGTACCACTCTCAACCTCCTTCTTCCACCCTTCCCAAGCTTAAATCCAACATGCCTAACTTAAACATCAAGCATAAACACTTCTAAACCTTCCTTATCACATGTTAAACTCGGTGTTCGCCCCTTATACTATGGAGATACCTCAATAAGGTGAAAACACCCACTCATCCCATCCTCAGAACACAATAACATGTATCTACAGATACAATATCATGTCACGCAGGCAATACACTCAACATCATCTTATTCATGCACTAACATTCCCAAGGACATTCACAATTCAAGAAAACAATATCACATTTCATTCAGGCACATATAGGCACATCAATACACATACACACATGTCCAATCATTAATACACATACGCATACATGTCCATTCACACACATTAGTACCAAACTACCAGGGTCTCATATGTGGGTATGACATTTGAAAGGTGAAAATGATAAGATTTCAAAAGAAAGGGATTTGTTAAAAGAAAATCTTTCTAAATTTGAAAAAGGAGGTGTTAAAATTGATTCTATTTTAAAATGTCAAAAGCTTAATGGTAATAAAGAAGGTATTGGATTTAATCACAATTCTTCTTACTCCTCTAAAGGAACAATGTTTTTAAAAGCATCCACCTCTACTCAAAAGGAAAATGAGTTTAAAAATAAAAGTGTTCAAGCTAGGACTAATAAATTTCATAAATGCTCATGTTCATGCAATAGAGTAATGTTCATGCATCTAAGAAGAAGAACACTCATAATCATTCAAAGTTTAAGAATTTCATTTGTCATTATTGTAATAAAAAAGGACATACAACTAATAAATGCTATATTAGGAAGATGCATTGGAGTTGTAATGATGTTTATGCCTCTAACCCCTAAGGATCCAAATATATTTGGGTACCTACAACAAAGTAATTTCAATTATCTTGATAGGTATGCTTGAGATCCAAGGTAAGTGTCAAAAAATGGTACCTTGATAGTGGATGCTCAAGGCATATGATCGAAAATGCAAGCCTCTTCTCCAACTTAGAAAAATGGGATGGTGGCAATGTCACATTTGGAGATAATGCCAAAGGTAAAGTGATTGGAATTGATAAGATTGGTAAGAAATCTAATTTTTTTATTAATAAAGTTTTATTGCTTGAAGGATTGAAGCATAACTTGTTAAGTACAAGTCAACTTTGTGACAATGGTTATAAGGTTGTTGAAAATCCTCTTGCGGAAGGCAACATATGCAATTTATAGTGGTTTGGCCAAACTCTTGCTTACATCCACTTTCTCCTAACTCTTAACTTAGGGTTCCACTAATTCTTAATCAATTTACATAATGGATTCCATAAATGAATCCAATAACCCCAGTGTTTTTAGGCTCATACTCAAACCTTTACAAGAACTATCCTCACAAGCTCTCAAATACAACTTAATCCCCAAGGATTAATCACACCAATCCCATAAATACAAAACCTAATATCTAGGTTATGGGTATATAATAAAAGAAAGTATTTGATAGCTTAATACGCAAATACAAGTTAATTTACTTGCAATAGACAATAACAGCTTAAAGGAATGAAAGGCTCTGTAGAAAGTAGCTGTTAGATTCAAAGATGTAGAAGTTCTATGTAAAAATAGCCAGTTGAAAGGGTTTAAAACCTTTCAATTAAGTCACGTACGGCCGTACCAGATATGTACGCTCATATAGATTCAAATTTTACCGTTAGAAAAAGAGAGGAAAATGTGATACAGTCGTACCATCACTTAGTACGCCCGTACCAAACCAATTTTCCTGACAAGCAATTTTCCTGACAAGCAATTTTCCTGTGAGCTCACGTACAGCCATACCACCCAATGATACGCCCGTACTAAACTCAATAAAATAGTTCTAACTAGGTACAATCAGCCATATGACCGTATTACTTAACTAAGTCATTTAGTACACCCGTACTAAAACTGGTACGCCTGTACCAGTCACAAAATACTATTAAAAATTTGCAAATAACTTAAATTGACTCACACGTAATTCAAACATCAAAACCTAGTGTCTAACAATCTCCCCATTTTTGATGTTAGCAATCAATTTAAGTTCAATTTGTAAAAACTCATTTAAATGAAATTTTAATGTGAAAATTTTGGAAATCTCCCCCTTTGTTTTAAAATACATACCATAAGATAAAAATAAATCAAATCACAAAGGAAAGGAGAACAAATATAAATCAAATAATCAATATAACAATCAAAATCAAACATCAATAATGAACTGAATTAACATTATATATATAATATCAAAAATATGTTCAGTGTACAAAGATAATCAAATACAAAGAACATAACTAGCATAACTAAACATAAGAAATAAAATAACTATCCATAAAAGTCCTAAAAACTCATAAAATATCTCCCCCTTTGACAACATCAAAATAGATACTATGACTCTGGGTTTTGAGGAGGAGGTGGACTCGGTGGAGGTATGATGAAAGGATCCATCATGACACTGATAGAGTGGATAGCCTCGGATGTGGATGTCTGAAACTTATGAAAGTCAACAACATGCTGATCAAGTTGTTGACTAAGAAGAGTAGACTACTGCGAGAGATGACCAAGCTGCTGGTCGATATGGTTGAAACGACGCTCAAAGGTGTCCTAGTGGTCGAGTCAAGCAATGATAGTAGCAAGCTACTGAGAAATAGGATCTGAAGGAGTAGCAGCAGCAGCAGTAGTAGAAGTAGTGGCAGCTGGATCAGTAGGCTCAGGAACAGCACCCGAAGAAGAGGATCCACCTGTAAAGTGTCGCTGATGCTTGCGGCTGAGAGCCGTCTATCGTGAGGCATTAGCAGAGGGATCCGACTGGTCACGCCACTCTGCAGGAGTATCATCTGGAAGTGGAACCTACAGGCGCTAAAGAACCTCTACAGCACACCGAGCGTAGATAGAAACTGTGTCATTGGGAAGATTTAATGACTGAAGGTGGGCAAGCCGTTTGGAGATATACTTAGAATGGATCACGAGCTCATCATTAGTAGTACGTTCAAAGAGCATGAAGTGCTCAATGAACAAGAGATCTAGGTTAGGACCGCGGGGTCCTGGAGAAGGGCAGATAGGAGGGAAAGCCTACAACTGATGGTAAATATGATGGATAATAGGACTAAAAAGAATAGCTCTGCCAGGCTGCTTCTGGACGTCGACCTCATGAAAAGAGGTCTCAAGCCAGCGTCCAGACTAGATGGGGGTACCCGTGACCATACAGTAGAGGAAGATTAGGTCAGGGCCCATGATAGTGTCATTAGAATCTGATCTCCTGAAGATAAGATAGAAGATCGGTCTATGATAATAAAAGAGAGTGGGGGATTTAAGGCAGGAAACCTTCTGACGAGAGGGTTAGAAGGCAGTGTTGAGGGTAATGTCCCTCCAAAAGGAATTACGGTCGAAGACCAATGATTTGGCATTTGAGATGCTATCAGAAGGAAATCCAAACAGAGCATCAAACTCAGAAGCAGAAAGAGAGTGATGTCTACGGAAGAGACGAAAAGTATAAGAGAAGGAAGTAAACAGAGAAAAGGTCTGTAGGAACTCTAATGCTACAAACTGAATGTACTGGTTGGGAAGAAATGCAAAATTTGATCAATGTACATTGGCCAAATAAATCTGAACCTCGTCCTTCAGTCTGGTCTGGTAGAGTGTAAGATGACACGTGAATCGAGAGTGAGAGAAAACTTTCTCACTCAGAATGGAGGTCCTGACGGCAGAGGCAGCAGAGGAAGAGCCATGAGGGCCAGAGCCGGGAGGATAAGTGCGTTTGAATCTCCGTAAGGAAGAGCCACCGCAATCAGTAGGGGCTGACATGAGTAAAAATAGTGAAAAATTGATAAAATAGTGAAAAACAGAGGTTTTGAAAATTTCGGCAGAGTTTCGATGCGATTTAAAAAACTCAAAAAATGAAACCTGCATAGAAATTAATAAAATTTGACACACAAGTTCAAAACACAATCCTAAGCACTAAACTCTAAAGAACCTAAAGCTAAAATAGCCTAGAATAATCAAAAAATCAAAATATTCAATAAAGGCACTAAAAAATAATGAAACAGTAAAAACAGAATAGAAAAATAGTTAGAAGATTGAAAAATAAACCTAAAATGACTAGTATGGAATGAGCAAATAGAATGTGAGAGTTTGGGAGTGTTTTTGGAGAGAATTTCATAGGAAATTTGAGAGAAAACTGAGTAAAAATAAGTTAAAAACTGAAAAATGAGGTTTTTAAAACCGTTTTTCAGGTCGCGTACTGGTTGGGCGTACGACCGTACAATCCAAAACTGCCTTGAAAATTCATATCACGTACGGCCATACGAGCTGTAAACATTTGGATTTCTTGATCGTATACGGGCATACTAGACAAGCGTACGGCCGTACAAGGATTTTGGAAGAAAATCTTTAAAACAACGCGTACGGGTGTATCACATTTGGTACGACCATACCACATCACGTACGGTCGTACTAAAATTAGTACAGGCCATACCAGAAAGTGCTAGAAATAAAGGAGTTGATCGTATAAGAGCCGTACAGGTGTACCAAATGCTGTACGGCCATACGGGGACTTAAAACTGAAAAATTTTAAAGAATTTTATGAATTTTCTTAAGGTTTCCTAAGTCCACCAATCACTCCTATTTCAAAAATGACCCATCTATCATCCTTAATTCATGTTTGATGAAATTTAATCATTCTTCACTTAGAGGTTTTGTAAAAATATCCGTCAATTGGTGAGTTGTATCAATAAATTCTAATACAACCTTCCCTTTTTGCACATTATCATGCAAAAAATGATATCTAATACCAATGTGCTTAGTCCTAGAATGCTGAATGGGATTTCTAGACAGATTTATGGCACTAGTGTTATCACATTTAATAGAAGTGCAAGAAATACAAACATTGTGATTCCTTAATTGTTGTTGAATCCAAAGAACTTAAGCACAACAACAACCTGCGGATATGTACTCAGATTCAATAGTTGATAAAGATACACAATTTTGCTTCTTGCTAAACCAAGAAACCAAATAATTACCTAATAAATGACAAGTACCTGAGGTACTTTTCTTATCCAACAAATGTCTAGCAAAATCAGCATTAGAATAGGCAATCAAATCAAAAGAATCATTTTTGGCATACCACAATCCATAATGCATAGTTCCAATCAAGTATTTAAAAATTAAAAATTCTTTTCATAGCACTCAAATGAGATTCCCTAGGAGAGGATTAAAATCTAGCACACATACACACAGTAAACATAATATTGGGCCTAGAAGCAGTTAGGTACAACAAACTACGTATCATAACTCTATATTTCTTTTGATCTACTTGCTTGTCGCTTTCATCCAATGATAATTTTGTAGTTATGCTCATTGGTGTCTTGCTAGCTTTAGCATCTTCCAATCTAAACTTCTTAAGCATCTCTTGAGTATACTTGAATTGGTTGATGAAGATTCCATCTTCACATTGTTTCACTTGAAATCCTAGGAAATACTCCAACTCTCCCATCATGCTCATTTCAAATTCTCCCTACATACACTCAAAGAACTCCTTGCACAACTTTTCATTAGTAGCACCAAATATGATATTATCAACAAAAATTTAAACAAGAAGAATATCATGTTTATAATGCTTAATGAAAAGTGTAGTGTTTTCTTTGCCTTTGTCAAAACCATGATCAATTAAAAATGTGCTTAACTTATCATACCAAGCTCTAGGGGCTTGTTTAAGGCCATATAAAGCTTTGGTAAGTTTAGAAACATGGTTTGGAAATTCAAAATCTTCAAAACCAGGGGGTCGTGCAATATAAACTTCTTCATTTATAAAACCATTCAGAAAAGCACTTTTGACATCCATTTGAAAAATTTTAAAGTTCATATGAGATGCATATACCAATAACATCCTAATAACTTCTAATCTAGCTACAGGAGCAAAAGTTTCATCAAAATCTATACCTTCCTCTTGATAATACCCTTGAGCTACAAGTCTAGCCTTATTTTTAGTTATAATACCATCTTTATAAGCTAAGAATGAAATCCAAGTAAACCTAGAGTAATCATCAACAATAACAAGTGCATAATACCTACCACCTAAGCTAGCTACCCTAGTTGAACCAAATAAATCCATATGAAATAATTGAAGAGGTTTAGTAGAAGTTACCTTGTTTTTAGCTTTAAATGAAGATTTTACCTGTTTTCCCATTTGGTATGCTTCACATACCTTATCCTTAGCAAATTTGATCTTTGGAAGTCCTACCACATTCTCGTTCTTCCTGAGATCTCCAATGCTTTCGAAGCTAGAATGTCCAAGCCTTCTATGCCAAAGCCATGAGTCTTCACTTATGAAAACAAGACACTTCACATTCTTGTTAGGAATAGAATTTAAATCAATCATGTAAATGTTTTCTATTCTTTCTCCTTGAAAGACTAGCTTATTATCACTAATGCTATGCACATAACAACCTTTAAGATCAAAAATGACCTTAAAACCATTATCACACAATTGACTAATACTAAGCAAGTTGTGTTTCAATCATTCTACTAATAAAACTTTATTAATAGAGAAGTTGGAATCCTTACCAACCTTACCAATTCCAACTACTTTACCTTTAGCATTGTCTACAAAGGTGACATCACCTCCCGAATATTCCTCAAGATGGGAGAAAAGACTTGCATTCTAAGTCATATGCCTTGAGCATCCACTATCGATGTACCACTCATTCTCATTAATCTTGGATCTTAAGCATACCTGTCAAAATAAATATATTTACTTCCTTTTTGGTACCCAAATGTACTTGGGTCCTTGGGGGTTAGAAGCATCTACATTATCGTTCCAATGCATCTTTCTAATAAAGCATCTATTGGTTGTATACCCCTTTTTATTACAATAATGACATACAATATTTCTAAACCTAGAATGATTATGCACATATTTCTTCTTAGATGCATGTGAATGATTGTGATTGTGTGAACAAGAACATGAACAATGATGCACCTTACTAATATGCCTATATGCTCTGTGAGTTTTAGGATGAACATGTTTCTTTTTCAAATCATTTGGATTTTGTTGTGAGGTGGAGGCTTTAATAAAAACTGTACCCTTAGAAGTGTAGGAAGAATCTTGATGAAATCCAAGACCCTCTTTATTACCACTAAGTTTTTGGTATTTTAAAATGGTATCTATCTTGACCTCACCTTGTTCAGACCTAAATTAATTATCTTTCAACAAATCCTTTTCCTTTGAAAGCTTATCATTTTCATCTTTCAAAATCTTATTTTCTTTTTCAAAACTCTTAAGTTTTGTTTTACAAGAATCAAATTCATTTTGTAAAACATTTTTATCCTCAATTGTGCTTATATGCTTATTCTTAAGTGATTTGTGCTTCTTAACCAAAAGTTCATATTTTTTCAATAATGCTTCTAATGCACTACAATCATCATCATCATTAAGCTCATCATTACTATAATAAGATTGAGATGATGTAGTTACCTCATCCTTTTCTTCATCATCTACGAATGCTATGAAGCAAAGATTGGTTGCTCCTTCATCATCAGACATCTTCTCATTTGATTCACTGTCATCATCCCAAGTAGCCTTCAATGCCTTTTTTTTTGAAAGGCTTGGATGGTTTGTTGAGGCGAGGACATTCATTCCTCATGTGTCCCAGTTTGTTGCACTCATAACAAATGGTTTGATTCCTCCGTTGATGATCCCTTTGGTTGAAGTTCCTTCTTTGCTCAAATGGCTTTTTGCCATCCTTTTCAAAATTCTTCTTCTTCATAAGAAAGTTCTTCACACGTTTGGAAAGAAGAGCTACTTCATCTTCAAGGTCCCCTTCACTTGTGGAAGAGGTATCTTCTTCTTTTGAAGCTTTGAGTGCAATTCCTCTTCGCTTATCTTTTTCTACCCCTTGCTTAAGGGTAATCTCATGTGTAAGAAGCTTCTTGAGAAGCGCATTGGTTGATAATACTGATAAATCATTTGCTTCTTCAATGGATGTTACTCTAGCGTTCCAATCCTTCTTAGGCAGCACCCATAAGATTTTATTATTGATATCTTCCTTTTGATACATCTTGCCAAGCTTCATTAGGCCATTTGTGATCACCATGAGTCGATTGTACATTTCAAAAATTGACTCATCTACCTTCATTTTAAACAACTCATATTGATATGTCAGCAATTGAATCTTCTTGTTTCAAACTTGATTGGTTCCTTTGTAATGAGTGTCACGTCTTTTACCCATGTAGACATGCTCCTGTAGAATGATTATCAACTTTCTCTTCTAGAAAATCAACAAACATCCTACAAGGGATTTACGTACATTTTTTTTTTATTACTGTCCTTCATAATTTATTAATATGCATACAATCCAACATTCAATAAATTTCAGTCCCTAGATTATCATACTATCACATTTACCTTATCATCATATCAGAGTTATCACTTGCATACATATTATAATTTAAGTATCATCATAATTATTCATTATAACAAACCATTAATATTGTCACTTAATTTAAGGTACTGCTAAGTATCGTATTTAAAAGTTTGCACAAACTTACGGAATAGAAGTCTAAAGGATAAATAAATCTTTACCAGCTATTTATTCAAAGATCAACTGCTAACAGCTACTGCTTCTGTTCCCTGGCCTTACTAGTACCTACGTTTATCAAATGACAAACGCTGAGTATAAAACTCAGTGGTGCTAGCATAACAAGTATTAATAACATACAATACTCATGTGTCATAATAAACAGATTCATCAACATATAATTCATGAGTAATTATAGAATAAATTAAATCCTCATATCATATAAGATACCATTATTATTCATCTATCATATTAGTCATATCATCTTTAATTGATAACAATAATATTCTAGCATGTCATATCATAGCAATATTATTTATCTCATAGTATATTATATCATCATAGCATATCATGACATCATAGCATATCACGTCATCATAGTATATTATATCATCATAGCATATCATGTCATCATAGTATATCATGTCATCATAGTATATCATAATATCCTCATGTATATATAACATATCATCATCATGCATATATATAACATATCAATATCATGTATATATAACATATCATTATCATGTATATATGACATATCAATAT
>CANYBF011796520.1:0-27344 GCA_948192965.1 Dalechampia spathulata | reverse complement strand
TATTTATCTTTAAATTATACATTAGTTTACATTTTCAATTTGTTAATTTTAATAATGATATAATGATTTAATATTATATTAATTCATATTAAGGTATACATTTTTCAAATTTAACAAGATAATTATATAAAATTTAATTTAATTTAATATTATGCTAATTAATATTAATATTTGCTCTTATTTTTTAATTAAAAAATGGATGAAAATATTATATAAATAGCATTTTAAATAAATACATAATGCTTACAAATGACGGGTCAAAAAATTTTGAAAATATAAAATATAAAATAATTATAAATGATGGGTCAAAAAATTTATCCTAACATGCAACACACGTTATAAAATTCTAATAATTTAAAAAAAAAGGGAACAAGTAGATACGAGTAAGTAATTGATATCATATCTAAATATTTGAATATTAAAATAAAGATTCACATATATGAATGAGATAATAAAATATTGAGATGGAAAGTTAAAATTCAAAATATCATAAATTAGAGACATAACATTTAATATCAATCATGATTCTTAATATTCAACTTTAAATTTAGATAAATGATATATGAATTAAATTATATTTTATTTATAAGTTATTATTCAAATATTATATTATATAATAATCATTAAACTATGTTATGTATTATATATTATTTAATTTTTAATTATATTATATAATTGATGGTGTTATACATTATTTGGTACAAATAAAATGTTGATCCTAATTCTAATAATAAATTCAGTAACACCCGAAACTTACGATAAAATAGTCGTCACACGTCATGTCACGTTGAAAATCAGTATATAAGAAGATAAAATGGGGCCTAATTACGAAAGCCTGAACCTATAAATTTTATAATTAGTCTGAGAAAAATACTTTTAATTTTTTTAAATTTTAATTAAAATTATTGTTTAAAAAATGAAATTATAAGAATAAATAAATGTTTTTTGAAAAACAGTTTCAAAAAGAATTTTAAAATTAATTGAAATAAAAATATTGGCCTTTAGAGGTTGCAACCAGCCTTAAAGTATGAATAACTACCGGAGAATTAATAAATAATTATTTTGAAACTTTGATTCAGTATACATTTGACATTTACTTAAAGACTGAATTATTTTTGAGAAATAAGAATATATAAATAATATTGATAATGTATTATTAAGCAACATGACTTATTAAATAAATTAATGTCAAAGGACCGTGGCCACTAAAATCAAATGATTTCTCTCACATCAATTTTTGCATTATTATCTAGAATTATAAATATAATATATATCAATTATGAATATATTAATAAGATATTATTATTATTATTAATTGTTTGTAAATGAATAAAAATGAATAAATATTTGATATTTAATTAAAATTGACATATATTATTATATTATTAATATATTCATAATTTTATATAGTTAATCCGGATCATATATGTAAGAATCTATCTTTGTTTTAAATTCATTATTTTCAAATATGAATTCATTAATGATACGATGTTATGTGTTAATTTTTATTAAATATCATATATTTATTAGTTGTTATTTACATACCAATAATTAACGATAACTATACATTAATTAATAAAATAAATAAATATTTTATATTTAATAAAAATTAATATGTATCATCATATTATTAATTTATTAATTGTTTCAT
Organism: Dalechampia spathulata; assembly: GCA_948192965.1. Classification (NCBI taxonomy): domain Eukaryota; kingdom Viridiplantae; phylum Streptophyta; class Magnoliopsida; order Malpighiales; family Euphorbiaceae; genus Dalechampia; species Dalechampia spathulata. The sequence continues at coordinate 25,693 of CANYBF011796520.1, read as the reverse complement.
AATTCTATACAATGAATTTGAATAATAAACCAAATTGAGAAAAATTTACAGTATTTAATTATGATTTAATTAAATGTGATAGTTGTTAAAAAATTAATAATAATAATAAAGTAGAAATGGATTTAATATTGAAAATAAGTCAAGGAAAGATTTATAATGTATTGGAATAGTATGTCAGCCTCAAGTTGCAAAAAAATAATCTCCAACTGATAGATAGATATATAAATTGTTGGTTTAATACACTTCTCCCAATTGTTAAATAAAATTTTCATAGAATTACTAGATACTTTAATATATCAAACAACATACAATAATCCCCCTTTTTTTTTTTTTGAAAAAAGAAATCACATCAAATTTAAGTAAAAAATCATAATTAGAACTCTTAATTGTTGTTCATCTTAACAGGTGATTAATTTAGATGATCATATATATATTCAAGATATTAAATATTATGGGATTCTTTAACATGTGAGGCGTGTACATATACTTCAAGCGGTTGACGGGGAGCTCTCATATGTCTCCTTACGGCTAAAAGTATCCTTCCAAACTCTATACAGGCAAACAACTCTGGCCAAATCTCAAGTATATAACAATAGAGTGTTCCATATCTATCGATCAGGAATATAATTTTTATTTTACAAAAATCAGCCAGAAAAAATGAGCGGACGAGGTGCTCTTGATCTTCCGGTGATAGATTTCTCTGCATTAGAAAAGAATCGAGAGGATAATCCAGAAGAATGGGAATCAGTTAAAGTCAACGTGATGAAGGCATTCGAAGAACATAGTTGCTTCAAGGCTCGTTGCAGCAAAATTCCTGTAGAGCTTAGAAAGGCCATTCTGAGTGAGCTTGAAGGGCTTTTTGCGTTGCCTTTAGAAATGAAAATGAAAAACATCACAAAGATACCTCATTCTGGATACATTGGAAAAGCACCTTACTCTCCACTTGTTGAAAGTCTTGGGATCATAGAACCAACTGCTTCTGAAAATGTCGAAACCCTAACCGACGCCCTCTGGCCTCAAGGAAACCCCACTTTCAGGTTTGTCAACCTCACTTTCAGGAAGGCCCACTTCAGAAAATATGAATCATTGTTTTCTTTTTTCTGCATTACTTGAAATAACTGTAATAATTCGATCAAATAATTTAATCACAACTCTACTAATTTTGGCAGCAATAACATACAACTCTACTCGAAGCAAATACTCGAAGTAGAAGCAATAATGAGGAGGATGATATTGGAGAGCTTGGGTGTCGATAAATACTTAGATGAACACATGAATGCGACCGTCTGTAACCTGAGGTTTATGAGATATGAAGCTCCTAATACAAGTGACCCAGAGCTTGGATTGGCAGCTCACACAGATCAAGGCATAATTTCCATTTTGTATCAAAACCAAATTGGTGGCTTGGAATTTGAGACCAAAACTGGAGAATGGATGCCCGTGGAACTCGAACCCGATAATTTTGTTGTCATTCTTGGAGAATCACTCGTCGTGAGTGGCCTTCGTTTCTACAATTTCACTTTTTTCTCTTTTCTGAATTTTCTGAATTACATGTGCTTGTATATTAATTAATGATTGAAAGTGCGGCAGGCATGGACAAATGGTCGTCTATATGCACCGTTTCATCGCGTAACGATGAAGGGAAACGAGGTCAGGTACTCATTTGGAACATTTTCAGGATTTAAAACAGGATACCTGATAAAAGCACCGGAGGAGCTGGTGGATGAACAACACCCTTTGCTTTATAGGCCTTTTGATTTTATTGAAGTCCTTAATCGCCACCAAGAACTAACCATGCAGCCCTGTGACAAAGTTGAAAAGGCCATTGCCCCTTTAAGGTTTTATTATGGCGTTTGACACGCAGGTTTTCTATGTATCCCTCACATGTAAAATACCCATATATATATATATATATATGTATATGTATATACTTGGTGTGAGTATATGTTTGAGAACTGCTTATTAAGAACAGTGTATTTATGTATTGATGAAGTTAATATAATTGTTCTATTTTATGTTTTAAAGACAATTTTATCCATGGCTTTTTTTTGAAAGAAATTGTACATTATACTCTAAATAATATAATTTCATTGAATTAAACTTATATAAGTATTTTTATAATATATTTTATCCATTTCATAGAATGTTAAATTCTCATGTAAGATTAAATTCTTTTGTTTCAATGAAATTTCAAATCCCACTTAAAAAGTCAATTTTTCAAAACATAAGATATTTGATTTTATTAATAAATAAATTAAAAATTTATCACATTTTAGAAATTTTATAAGATCCATTGAGAAGAAATTGTTGCCGGAGGATCACATATGTATATGAGAATGACAACATGCCTAATTTGGAGTCAATAAGACTTGCAATTTTTATCTCACAACTTCTCTTCTGCCTGTTTAAGCATTGAAAGAATCAATAATTCATTCTTACACTATATAAGTTATGTTACTTTCCCTTATATAATGAATTTTATATATTATGAAATATTTTCTTAAATAGATATTTAATATTTTATTTAATTTATAAAATTAAACATAAATAAATATATTTGATGAAATATTATAAATTTAAATATTTCATTTGTATGAGATTTGAAATTTCTATATCTTATATGTTGTTTATCATTATTAAATTTATAAATATTTTAAATTAAATATTATATTTATCAAATATCTATATCTATATCTATCTATATATATATATATATATATATTAAGATCTATGTTCATTGATAAATTGGTGGCTACTCTCTTTCTTTTTCATATGACTAGGATTTTAAATTTTAGCATTTTTTTAAAGGAAAAAAAATGGAAAAATATAAAGTATGTAATAAAAACATATATGGGTTGTAGAGGCAGAAAACAAACAAATTATGTTCCGATCTCACTAACCAACACTCCACTAACTAATCACACATAAGACAATTCAGCGTCTATTCATAAATTATGCATTTATTTTTTTTCTTGTTATTTAAGATATTGTAATCTTTTATTGATCCTTATTTTCATAAAATAAATAAATAAATGAAAGATTATATGATAAGATAGACTATAATTATATGATAAGATAGACTATCATTTTCTTGATTGATTAATAATTCATGTTTATTTCTTCCCATTAATATAGAAAATTAATTTGCATGATTGCCAAAAAGTGGTTCAATGAATGGTTGGCCTACAAGGTAGGTAGGTAGGTATATATATATATATATATAATTAAATGTTGGGTTGTTAGATGAATAAACAAGAATGGTTTGATATAGGGTATTTTGATGGTATATAAATGAAATAAATTGATATTTGATAGAATTTAAATGGAATTTATTTAAGATGAATATCAATCTATTTATGAATTTAACTTCATACTTTTTATATAGTTTATGAAATTTCTATATTATATCAAAGTTAAAATTACAAGTTCAATTCGTGACAAAAATTTTATGAATTTGGTTCGACCTAAAGATGCCCTTGATGTAGGTTAACAATCTTACTATTGTTCTTCCTTTTTTTCTTTTAGCTTATACTCTTAATTTTAAGTCTATTTATCAATTTTTTTTCTTACTCTTCATTGAATGGCATCAGAAACTTAGCCATGTAGTTGAAGAGTTGATGCTTTTAAAGGGTTGTCAAAGTAAAACATGGTAAGCGCCTACAATAATAGAAAAGAAAAAAAAAGAGGAGAGCAGGTGGCCGTATTATTTGAAGAAAGAAAAAAAATTAGGTGGTACACGTTTTGCCTCTCCTATAAATAGGAGAGGTTAAGGCATGAGTTGGCATCCCACGACATATCCCAAATCCCACAAAAAATCCTACAAAAGAAAAAAAAGGGAGGAAGAGAAAATAAGTTACTGTTTTTACGATACTGTAGCAGGAGTACTGTAGCAAAAATACTGTTCATGATAATGTTTTTATGCGTATATACCTACTTATCGTATGCTTTGTGGTTACCATTAAATTGGATCCTCTATATTAGAAAATAAGTTAGATTATATCGCAAGCAGTGATATTGTGATAAAAGCAATGGCGGTGAAATTTGAGATCGAGAAGTTCAACGAGAGAAATTTCTCACTATGAAAACTGAAGATAAAGGCTATCTTGAGGAAAGATGGTTGGAATGCGGTGAAGAGGATCCTAAGATACATTAAGGGGACCTCAGATGTTGCTATGTGTTATGGGGGATCAGACTTTATTATCAGAGGATATGTTGACTCAGATTATGCAGTTGATCTTGATAAAAGCAAATCCACCACAGCGTATGTGTTCACACTTACTGGCGGAGCTGTAAGCTGGGTATCAAAATTGCAGTCAGTTGTGGCAACTTCAACAACAGAAGCAAAATATGCTGCAGCTACATAAGCTAGTAAAGAAGTAGTATGGTTGAAAATGATAATAGAGGAACTCGGGCACTAACAAGAAAAGATGATTATGTTTTATGATAGTCAGAGTGTCTTGCATCTCGCAAGGAATCCAGATTTTCATTCCAAATCAAAGCACATACTAGTCCAGTATCACTTCATTCGAGAGAAAGTGGAAGAGGGCACAGTGGATATGCAGAAAATTCATACTAAAGATAACTTGGCAGACTTTATGACAAAGACAGTTAACACTGACAAGTTTATCTGGTGTCGATCCTCTAGTGGCCTGACATAAACATAAGCAACATAGAAAGACAAGGACGAAAGAATGGTGTGAAGATCTGATTAATTTTCAATCAAATCTTCAAGTGGGAGATTGTTAAAGTAAAACATGGTAGGCGCCTACAATAATAGAAAAGAAAAAAAAAAGGGGAGAGCAGGTGGCCGCATTATTTGACGAAAGAAAAAAAAATTAGATGGTGCGCGTTTTGCCTCTCCTATAAATAGGAGAGGTTAAGGCATCAGTTGGCATCCCACAACATATCCCAAATCCCACAAAAAATCCCATGAAAGAAAAAAAAAAAAGAGGAAGAGAAAAAAATATATTTGAGAGTTTATTTTTGAGTCGTGTTGTAACTCCAAATTATTTTCTTTTCAATAAAATTCTTCGATCCTTTGTTCGTGGTTTTTATCCTAATTTGTTTGGGGGGTTTTCCACGTAAAATCTGTGTGTTCAATATTTTTATTTTCTCAAATTTTAACTGTGACTCTACTTTATCTGGTCCGTATTTTTCAACAAATGTTACATCCAATTTCATTCATATAATCAGTATTTAATATCAAGTAATGATGTCCGGCAATGAAGCAAGGTACTCCCTGTGGGTTGTTTGATAAGTCATTCTCATAATATGTCTAACTATACATTCTCGTAAGACGGAAATCACTATAGTATTCTCAAGGTTGAATATAATCTCATTAAATATATCTATTTTTATGAAAACAACAGCCAACTTCTGTATTTTTCTAATTATTTAGATATTTTTCTGTATTTTATAAAAAAGCCCCATATAACAATAATGATGAATTAACCATTAATCGCATCCTTATGATAAATAAATGAATTCTATGGATAGATTATAAAGACTTTTTGTAAATATTTATCTAAATGTGAGCAAAACAATGTACTAAATTTAACCTCTAAATTTTATCATACAAAATAAATTTCATTTTTCATCTAATTAGTTTCATTGAATATTGAATTTAATTATTTAATAAGTAAATAATTTTTATAATTTTAATTTTTATATAAATCCCAAAACTTGTAACTTTAGTATTATGAAAGTCCTATGAAGAACAATTTTGAATTTTAATCCTAATCCCACCAGGAATCTTTCCATTAATTTTTTGTTAATATATTTATCAAAATATTGATAAATATTTTATCTTTATTATTATTTCATATTGTAAATAAATTATTTTTATCTCATAATTATTTATTAAATTGTAATCTTCATAATTACTTGTTAAGATGTTGAAGTGGCGCCATGTGTTGATGACAATGAAAAACAATACATCGCACATTAGGGATTGTTGGCGAAAATCATCCCTTAAAAAAAATCAATTAATTAATACATTTAGCTATAATGATTCCAATGTCAATAAACAATGAAGCCGGCCACTAACAAAGCACGCATAAGACGATTGAAAAGCTTATTCCTTAACTAAGCCATTGCCTTGCTTAATGAGCCATTATTGTGATAATTATCATTGTCATCTCTGTCACTGTAAAAAGAATTCTAAGCCTTTATCATTTTGTGATAATTGAAGTACATGATTATGATAGAGTGGGCCTTTGGTTGGTCATCATTTCGCCTTATTTTAATATGTAAGATTATACTATAGCCCTATTAGCATTGCATTCAATTTAATATTTATAAATTAATACGGGTATCACATATATATAATAAAGAATTAGAAACTGATGCTGCATATCTCGTTATTTTGTCTTTAAATACCTTAAGAATTTTGATTGCATGCCGAAGGAATGTATGCTTGTGGATTATTGTCATGTTATTTAGTTGATTGTGACATTGCAACTAATCTCAGCCTGAAGTGTTACGTTCTACAGTATAAATAAGGAAAGCTTGGATTTGAAAAGCATTTCACAAGAACACCCACACACAGTTTGATTACTTGTCATCAAAATTAAATAAAACAGAAGGAAAATGGGTTCTGAAAATGATCTTAAGCTACCCATCATAGACTTCTCGAGTGAAAACATAAAGCCAGGAACTGAGGAATGGGAGGTGGTGAAATCCCATGTTTGGCAAGCACTACAAGAATATGGTTGTTTTGAGGCTTTATTCGACAGAGTTCCATCACAACTTAGAAACGGTACTGTTGGTGCAATTGAAGAGCTCTTTGAGCTGCCATTGCAGACCAAATTGAAAAATGTTTCTAAGAAACCGTATCATGGTTATGTCGGGCAGTACCCTCAGGCTCCATTGTATGAGAGTATGGGCATTGATGATGCCGATTCCGTTGAAATGGTGGAGAGCTTTACAAACGTCCTCTGGCCTCAAGGAAACTCTTCTTTTAGGTTTACAGACATACTTCTCATGCTTTATTTTCCTTTTTCGTTACCGTAGCATAGTCAAACATTCACTACTTACTGTGTTGCTAACTAAACATTTCTCTTGGCAGCAAACCAGTGCAATCATTTTCAGAAAAGGTATCGGAATTGGATAAAATAGTAAGGAAAATGATCCTCGAGAGTCTTGGGCTTGAGAAATATATGGAAGAACATATGAACTCAACGAATTACCTTCTAAGGGTAATGAAATATAAAGGGCCTCAAACCAGTGAGACCAAGCTTGGGCTACATTCTCATACTGATAAAAATACTGTGACCACATTGTACCAAAATGAGGTCGGTGGATTAGAGGTCAAAACCAAAAATGGTGAATGGATCAAGGTTAAACCAGATTCTTTTGTGGTAATGATTGGTGAATCTCTCGATGTAAGCTCTCCTCCTTCCATTTGTTTCAAATTTTGTATCAACTTAGTTGAATTTAAACCTGACCGCTTGTATAGGATTCAAGACAAGTTAGAATATAGTAAGTTGCTAAAACTGCGAGCAAGTTTTTGTTTAGTAGTTTTCTTTTGGCTCAAAAGAAGTTATTATTATAATTTTTTAGTAGCCAACCTAAACAATATTGCAGGCTTGGACGAATGGCCGACTGTACTCTCCGTTTCATTGAGTCATGATGTCAGGAAATGAAGCAAGGTACTCGTGTGGGCTTTTTTCAATTCCAAAAGCTGGCTACATTATTAAGGCCCCAGAAGAGCTAATTGATGAACAACATCCTTTGCTATTTAAGCCTTTTGATCATGTTGAGTTCCTTAAATTCTACTACTCCGAAGCTGGTCAGAGAGCTGAATCTGCTCTCAGGACCTACTGCGGTGCATGAATATATACATATATGAAACCTTTCTTGTAATAAATTTAAAAAAATAAGTCAAAAATCACCAGGCTTCGCATGGTGGTATGCTGTGAAATTTCCTATAAACCTATGAAGTTACTTATTCAAACTAGGATAATAGTGCCTGTATTCGTCGTGTGGATTGCAATATTTGTGTACTGGTAACAATTTCACTTGGTATTTTCGCTTGTATGCATGATGTTTGCTATGTATTTCATCAAATCTTGTACATTGTTTTGATTCTGCGACTATCTACAAATCCTTGTACAACAATTTTGCACAATCAGCTGCTTAAACTTGATGCAACAAAGTATCTCTGCCAGTTCGACATGTACCGCTTACAAATTCCTCCGGAAAAATATGGAAGTTGACTATACATACATGTAGATGTATACGTATACGTATACGTATATACACATACATAGACATGTGCAGTCATGCATCTGCATCCATATACAAATATAGGTTGAGCCTCAGGTGTATCTCGAATGGCAGGCATGTCAGGGATAATACTGGCAGAAATAAGGAGTTCCAATGTCTGATGGTGAACATTTCTGGGACTAGCGGCCTAGAGCATTTAGAGTCAAAATCTATTTAATTATAGATTGGTGGGCTGAGTCAGTCAGACCGTATATGTCTAATCTGATGCCATACACGTTAAATCATGGGTTTGCACTTTCAATCTCATCAAACTTATTTCTTTCCAAAATCAAAAAAACAGAAAGACAAATTACTTTTACAATTGTGGACACTTTCCGCTCTCCAATATGCAAGTTTTGGTGTAATATATACCAGTCATTACCTGTTGTTGTGTCTACACTAATAATTGCCAACATGAAGGCCCTTTTTCGACTTAAAAAAATTGTCCCTCATTCCTTTATTTATTTTAAACCTTTTCTGCCAGTGATGTGCTAAATATACAAAAATTCGATAAATTTAAAAGACTTTAATCCATTTTCTCGAGCTCTAAGATCATAAATGAATGTAGTATCTTTGTAATAGATAGTTGAAAATACATAAGGAATTTGATGTTGATGAGTATTTTAAGGATTGACAACGATATTTGTAGGAACAAAGAGGAGGTAGAGGCAAGTGGGGAGAGAGAGTTATGGTGTAGTTGGTGGAGTTTGGAATGGTCTGTGAGGAAAGCAGAATCTGCTTTTACTACTCAGTTAATTAATATAGAGTATATCTAGGATTGTAGATTTTGTCAAGGCAAAGAGAATCAGATCTGTCCATTCCTTTTTTGGACTGTCGGTTGTCTTTCAAACACCTTTGAAATGGTCGAGTAATTCCATTTTTGGCAGCACGAATACAATTATTTATTAGTATAACTGCGTAACCAGCAATATTAACTTTATCAATCTTATCCTTCACAGCCTCACCCTTGATCCCTTTTTTCCTTTTTTTACAATATTATGTAGCTTTCATCATCATTTTCTCTTTTCCTTCTTGTCCCTCACTCAAAGCCCTTTTCCTTCTTCAACAGTTTTACCACTATATTCACACATTTGCTCTTATTTGATAATATATATTAATCTTTTCTTTACTATCATAATCATATCAGACAATAATATCAATATCAATATCAAATAACAAAAATATTATAAACAATTTAAAATCGAATTGAAAAAGCTTTGATTATACTAACCAAATAATATACAAGAAAGTTATATTTTTTGAGAATATGAAAAACTTTAATGATTCAATGGGAAGTGAATTTATTTTTATAAAAGAAAGAAAGGTGTATCTAGATTTTTCTTGCGAGAAAATTAATTGTAGGACCTTAAAAAGTTAACGGTAAGTATGAAGGATTGACGATGGGTGAAGTTACATGCCTAACCTTTAGAGTTGATGAGACCAAAAGCATAATATGGCTGCAAATCCCCACGAAAAAGCTGGCCAGATCTGTATTAAGTTGGATCATCATTATACAACAGGAAAGATGTTAGGTATGAATGGAAAAGGCGACAAAGTCATAATTCAACATAATAGTATGATTTTAATTTCGGAAATCCATCACACGTGAACACTTTATTAGTTTGCAAAGGCAGCAGGTGCACTCGATCTACATTATAAAAGAAATTAATTTGGAGTGATTAGATGATGATATCTTTCTTAAAAAAAGTGGGATCTGTCACATTAAAAATAAAAGGGCACCCAATATCCCAATTTTGCTTTTTGCTTTTTGCTTTTTCAAATAATGCAACTTGTTCTTCTCCTTAAAGTGATTGCGAAAAGTGTTTCAAATAAATAAATAAATAAATAAAACTGAATCTAGGATGAACCCAAATACCATTTAATTATGCAATTGACGGTGCTCCCCTTAAAGTTGTAATAAAACATCTCATGCCACTTTGTCATATTCTGCCAAGTGATTGAGTTGATTCTGATATAACAGCAGAGCATGATTTTGGTATATGATTGGCACATTCAGTTGCAATGTTTTCCTCAGATGCCAAGCTTAATATGGCATTTGCACTATTGTTTTTAAGCTTATTTTCAAGCTAAGTTGGTTGGAGCTGGACTGTCATACATTTGCTAATTTTAGAAGATATTGGAACTTGCTTCTTAATAATTAATCTGTCTAAAACCTGTAACATGGGCCTTTGTTCGTAATTTCTATGAACTATTTTTGCCAATAATCTCTGCCCTCCATCCATGGTCTAGAGTTTTCATTACTAGTATTTTGTAATACGAGATTATTTTTAAATCTTCATAAACATATAATAGTTGATTAGTATTAAAGCAGATTGAAATGTGAAATTTAAGAAGAAATAAAAGTGGAAAAATAATGTAAAATGACATGAAATCTTTTACAATCTAAAATCTATCTCATTACGTCATTTATACAATGCATCTTTCTTTTTAAGAATGTGACAGCTAAACTTTCTATCCATAACCCACTTTTTATTTGTCACTCTTTGTACTGGAAAGTCTTGCAATGTCGACAATTCCACGGCAATTCCATTATTCACTCTCCTCCCCCCCATTTTCAACTCCCTTTTCTTACGGTAAATCTCAACCACTTCCGATCATCGAACGGTGAAAAAAACTGCCAGTCCCTACCAAACAAACAACCTTCTCAGGCTGGTTGCCCGATGTCTGTCAGCACGTGCCTGCAGAGCCAGTTAGTTCTGATCGACACCATTCTTATATTCCTAATAGATTTGAGTAAATTTATTAAAAGAGTGAGGAGTTTTGGAAAAATGGAAATAAAATTGTCTGATTGGTCGAGTACCAGTGAAACATGATCATTAAATAACATCAAATCATGCTATGCTACGGATTAGTAGGTGGAGAGATAGATTGAATATGAAAACTTATGGCACGTGTAGCGCTGCTGGTACTAATAATAATCATTTTGACATGTAAACAATTGTCTCATTCACCGCAGGAATCAATCATTGCTGTACCTGTTTCTTAATTAGCTCAGTAATATTCTTTCTTCTATTAAAAAAACACAAACTTTAAAGGATTAATCATCTAATCATATAATATAACCTTTTTTGTTTGTTTAATTTACTTGGACCGGTTATACCATGATTATAATACGTATTATATATATATATATATATATATATATATATATATATATATCATAATGCTGTCTTATTCATTGGATTGGGGGATCTTCCTTCATATCCGGGGCAGAAAGATGTCGGTTCTCCCGTCGTTTACTTGAATATTCAAATAGGGGGGCAATCCCCCTCCTTCCTCCCTCTCTCTCTCTATCTCTATCTCTCTCTCTCTCTCTATCAACAACACCAAGACAAAAGACATAACAGTCATCAATTTGTCTTGTTTCCTTGTATGATATGATTCAACTTATCCTTTTTTAGGACTTTTTCATTGATTTTTTTCCTTTCAAATTGATGGATATTCTTCGGGTTTCATGATCACTGATTTATTCTTTTGTTGAATCATGGAAAGAAAGCCTTTTTTTTTAAATATTTGATGTTTTTTTGTTCTTGATCATATTTAAATGGAAGGTATTCACCATCTTTAGCTGAAACTAGACAATAGATAATCCTCAAAGAAGTTAGTCTCGATATATAACATGGCCAGCCAATCACGAGTCTTGGACAAAGGAATTACACAGTAAGACAAAATCGGATTTCTTTTAACTACCAAAAAAAAAAAAAGGAAAAAGGACAAAAGAAGAAAGAAAAATCAGTTGTGTAGCAGCTAGCCTACTTGGACTCGATTATGGTCGTTAACATCAACAAGCGATCCATTATTAATTAAAGGAGCGCACACCCTGACCCTTGAAAGAGCTTTGTTGAAGTGTTTAGCTTTAGTGCCAAGGTACTCGTTCCAAGTCACGGCTCGGTAGAGTGCTGGTTGACTTGGGCCTACTAGTTTCGATAAGGGTGATATTTGGACACTTGATGGTGGCCCATATAGATAAGCCATCGACAGCCGGTGCTTGGTCCGGTTCACCACTGCCCGGTGAAGAACACTCGGGTACAATCCGTTTGATAGGATGTGAAGAAGGTCTCCTACATTTATTACAAGTGCACCCGCAATTGGCGGAACCGTAACCCACCCGGTTCCTTCCTTTTGTACTTGCAACCCACTGGTGTTATTCTGGTAAAGGATCGTTAGTAGGGTTGAGTCTGTATGGGCAGCAAGACCCATCGCCTGATCCGGGTTCGGGCAAGCCGGGTAGTAGTTCAATTGTAAGGCAGCAGCGGAAGCCTCTTGGTAAGCGCTTTTGGGGCCTGAAGCCCAATTGACATCTTCTTTGGCAATGCCCAGGGAGCCCAGCATTAGCCACATAAGTTTAACCGCAAGCCTTTCCATCTGTGTCTGGTACTGTTCAACTATATCACTGCAAAAACGACAGAGAGCAAGCAAATGGAAAGCAAAATTACATCAAAACTGTAGAAGCAAAGCAACAAACAGTAAGGAAAAAAATTGGATTTTTCTATTTCAGTTGACACCATCACCCAAATCTTTCATCGTGGGCCCATGGTATTCATTGTTATCCTTGGCTAATTGCATAAAGAAAAAAGAGAATTGGATTTTTCATAAAACACAGCGAACTTTTGCACGTGCATGAGCATAAATGCATCGGAAGTAAGTATATACCAGAAAATTGTATAATCTTGGGGCCAAAGTTTTTGAAAATTGTCTCTAGGTGATCCAACTATGGTGAAACCTTCAGACCACATAAGTTTCGAAAAGAATGAAGAGATTCTTGCAATTCCATAACCGGAAACGCCATCGGGTGATCTCGCAGCTTTTAGTTTTTGATGAACAGGTAAAGAGAAAAGACTTCTACTAGCTTTCTCGATGTTATCAAGAAGACTGGCAGGGATTCCGTGGTTCGTAACTTGGAAAACACCCCAAGTTTTGCATGCGTAACCTATATTCTGAAGGGCATTGGGGTCTAAAAGATCGATGACCGGAACGGATTCTTGCCCACCAAAATCAGCAGCAGCGGAGGAAGGTGGGGGGTGTTGGTCATCAAGTTGAGACCATTTGTAGGAGTCAGGTAACTCTTGAAGAGAAGTGAAGTCGAGTAGCTTGTGATGGAGATGGACAGGGTGGGCTCTAAAGGCGTCTGTCAATCTTGAAGGCATAGTGTAAATTAATTCGACGGAAGTAAACAAAAAAGAAGAAAGAGATCAAAACAGAGTCGGAGGGAATTTTTGTCTGAGAAAAAAGAAAAAAGAGGGAGAGAGAGAGAGCAATGAGTGGTAATAGGGTTGAATTTTGGAAGTTAGTAACAGTTGTAGAGGAAGAAGGCGTTTGGGTCGAATTTCAAAGTTACATGATTTAGGATGGCAACAACACCAACAAGAAGCGAGAGCGAGGGAAGGGATATCTTAAATGAGAGATGCGATCCTTCGGAGTCGGTATTTATATACGCAGAATCGGGTCACGACAAAATCCTTGATGGAGCTAACCCCCTTATTTTTTACTATTTTAATTATTATAATATCTTCTCAATAATGTCAACACTTTCTTATACATCCATCTATCTCTACTCTTTTCTTCTTATTTCTCACTATTCTATTCTCTAATCCCTTTTTTTAACCATCATTACCGTCCTCTCTTATTTTTACTTCCAATAATTATTTATTTCTATTATATTTATTTTTTCTTTTGCCTTCTATATAATAAAATTATTATAAACTTTTTTTTAAAAAAATTTATTTTTATAATAATTCATCAAACAATATCTTTTATCTTTTATTTTATAAGATAGAATAGAATAGAAAATAACTTTTCATCTCTATCTTTATATGAATTATTTAACAATCATATCAAATTATTATATTATACATATAGAAAAATACTTATATTAAGAAAACGTACCTATTATTATTATATTTTTTATGAATGAAAATATAATAATGATATTTGATAAGTAATTCATATATGAAGTGAAAAGATATTTTTAACTTATTATCCAATAAAAAAATCCAAAAAACTATATATATAAAAAAAAAGCAGCCAGAGAGAATTTAATATTCAATTTAAATTCTGAGTGAAGTATGTTTAAAATTATTATAAAATATAATATAATATTTGTATTAATTTATTGGATAAAGAATTCGTACTACTGAAACACATATCGTGGCTATACTCAAATAAAACAAACTTTTTTATTTTAAGAAAACGTCAAGCCGGATATATATATATATATAATTAATAGAATTATTGAGGCTTAGCAATCACGATTTATACTGTGCTAATAATAATTCATTTTTATTTCGTGTATATATAAATTTGTAGATATTAGATAATTTTATTATTTTTTAAAAAATGTTATTTAATATAAATTTGAATGAATTGATTTTAATAATTTAATTATTTTTTTAACATAATTAGTAATTTAATGATATTAAAAAATAATGTAAGATAGGAGAGCTTCATCCTACAGCCCATACTCACCTAAACTCTTCAATGTAATCATTATTGTGGAACCAATTAATTAGTGACAAGTATCGAAAATTTTTGTTTACAAAAGTGTGTACTTTTCGATTATTTTTAATTTATTACTGCTAAAATTTTCTTTTAATTGTGAATATAAATATATTGAATTAATTAATTGAACAAAAGATTATTACTTAATTTCGTATTATCGACAAAAGAAATTCCAATTATGATTATTAATTATATTTTGGAGTGGTTAAATACTAGCGATAATTATTTATGATTTGTAAGATTTTTTAATGAATTTAATTATCATGTTTTTATATTTATAATTATTAATTATAGTATAATTTTTTTGAATTGCTTCATATAAATATATCAATTTTATCATATTAGTCAATAATTCATCACTAAAAACATATAACTTTTTAACTTTATTATTGAATGTCTAATTTCTTTAGATTTTAATATATGCATTTGATACTATAAGATATAAAGTAGTGGTGTTTATGAGAGGTTCTCCTTCGTCAAAATAGTTAATCCTGTTGGATCTTTTTTTGATAAATATATGTGTATTTGCATGGTTTGGTTTATCGGATCGTAATTAAAAATATTAAATCAAAGAATAAATATTGGTTTTTGATAATTAAAAATTCAATAATTAGTTAACTAATTTTATTTTATAATTTTCTTTGTTGACCATTATTAAACATATTCGTATATATAATTCTCAAATTTTTAATATATAAAAATCATAATCAAATAAAACAAACATAAAAATATATGCTTAAACTATATAATTTAATTAATCATATTTTTTTATTCAATTTCTTGATTGTAGTTCAATTTTTGGTTTCTTGATTTTTTTTGCACACCCTATAAGTATGAGCTAACATTTTCAGTCGTATAAATCTTATTCACCGCTTAAATTATAAGAATATATTCTTTAGATCATTATCATCTTATTTAATGGATGAATCTTACGATCAAAATCTCTTTTATTTTGACATACGAGAATCGATTTATATTTAATCTGATCTATCTTTTTTATATATAAATTAACAAAATGAAAGAAAAAGTGATAGAAGGAGGAATTCTGAAAGGAGTCAATTGTACTACTTTCCCTAATAACAAAGCGTCCATGTTTAAGCAAATGGCAATTTACGAGGGAGGAATGATAGAAGGAGTAAATGAATAAATATATATATATATATTGAGTTATGATAGGAGCCATACATATATATATATATGGAAAAGAAATATAATTGGAAATGAAAAAATAAAAAAGAAAAAGAGAAATGAAGAAATATTGATGATGGAAAGGAAAGTAAGAAATGGAAAGTATAGGGTTAAGAAGAAAATAGAGAGCAATAATAGAGAGAAAATAAAGGATGATGGACACAGGGGTGGTGTAGAAGTGGGAAGAAGAAGGCAGTGGCAGTTTGAGTGTTTTTATTTATTTGTTTAGGGAGTTTGATTTAAATGTTTATGTTTTGGAGTTGTTTGAGTGGTGTTGGGGGTAGTGTTGATGGAAGGAGACAAGAAATGAAAGGAAAGACCAGTTGTTTTTCAGCATTGGACAATAGAAAGAACAAAATTTGAAAGGACCATCTTGTCCTTTACAAACAATATAAACTATAACCAAAAATAAAATAAAATAAAAAGGGTTAACCTTGCATCAAAGGAAGAAGGAGAGTTATTCAGGAATGCATCTCTCCATGTGCATTTGTCTTGTCCTTAAGTTGAAGTTGAAAAACATCCACATCAATAAACACAACCCTTCCCGCCCCAATCTTTTAGCCTAATCTCTCTTCATTACAAGACAATGCCTATCTTCATTAACAATCCTTAATTTTACCAAATTGACCCTTCCACTGGCTTGCTGACAATTCCCTCCCATTCCGTGGTGTCTGTGGCTCAACAACTTGTTCTTAGGCTTCTTTCATAGTCAAACAAACAAAGGAGACAAGTACATGTTTTGGGATCATATGCAAGGGCATTGTCGTCCCTAATATTTTCGAAGTGGGATGAGGGCTCCTATGCTTTTCACTTGTTGTATATATATTTGGTCATTTCCATGAAAAGTAGTAAAGTCTCTTTTGGTATTTTTGCGGTTAGATTTGCTTTCTTTTGTCCTACTTCTCCTCTGTGGCTCCCTTTATCCTCACATTTTCTAGTCTCTCCCCCCCAACATTTACCTCCTAATTGTCCCTTTTCCCCCTCCTCCTGCCATCATTTTCAAGAGATAACCCTACGAACATGAAAAAAAGAAGAAACCCAAAAATTATAAATCAACAAAGAGATTCCATATCTAGAGTCATATATTACAAAAAATTCTTTTGCTTTATGCACCCACAGCGTAACAATCAATCAAAATTCAAGTTGATTTTGCCAAATTGTATATGTGGTGGTTATGGTCACACAACAGAAAACAAAATAGGATCATGATGTAAAATGAGGCATAATGTTTGTTAGGCCAATCTCATGTAATGACCATGATATTTGGGACATAACCTTGTGAGCTACCACACCACAGGCACATCATGCATAATAGTCCTCTCCTTCTGCATGCATATGCAGTTCACGTGGCTGCAAAGTGGTGGTCGGGTCGTTTCTTTATAGGGCCCCAATATCATTTTTTATTATTTCCATTTATTTTATTTTATGGTCATGGTTAAAAAATATTTTGGCTTATAACAAAGTTGCATTTGTACGTATCTGATATACCCGTTTGATATGGTTCAAAATATTTTCATTTTTTTTATATATAAATTTTTTGAATATGCATATAATTGAATTAGAAAGAATCATGAAGGGGGTCAAAAATCTCTTGTGCTAAATTGTTGACACGGTAGGTCTAATTTCAGATATAGCATATGTAAGCATGTGTCACCCAAGTCATTTCTTGCTTTCTTTGTTTCTTTTCTTTTTCATTTTAAGCATTCATTGCCTAGATATTTCTTCCCCTTTTAATATTTTTCTTAAATATTTTTTAAGCCAAGAATCTATGACAAGTACAATGCCTGCCCTACTCTGTCTCTCCTTTGCTCCAAGCTTTTCAATGCTTTGTTTTCGTTTTTCTAGTTACTTATTTTTCTCTATTTTTATCATCCAACTTATTTTGCATTATCATCTTCCTTCTCATGCTCCTCTCTATGCCCATCAATTTTACATATATATATATATATATATATATATATATATATATATATATATATATATATATGTATGTATGTATATTGTAACGTGTTACGACTGCTGATATCTCATATTGACTGTAAATGCTAAGCAATTAATTTCAGTGAAAACTTAGCAATCAATGGAATACATATAAATGTGTCGCGACATGCTTTTTCAGGTTTGTGAAGGCAAAAGCATAAATACATGCAAATGCAATGAATATTGAATTTCGAGGTCCTACTTTTAAATTTCTCGCAAATATTTTTTTCTCCACAAAGTTAGGGGTTGATTTCGAGATTCATACAAAGTTAAACTACAAGTGGGTTGCATTCACGTCTACAATTATTACAATATATGTATCAACTTGGAGCTATATCTGCGCTTTATGGACTACGTGAGTATGTAAAACATTTAAAGCTGATTTAACGCAAGGGACGCCATGTAAAAACCATTACAAGAGTTCATATGAGTATCCAATTTTATCGTCTTTTTCTTGGCACTCATAACAACTTTGAATGATTAAATGCTTCGTAATTAATTTACCTCCTAATTTACTTTTAATTATATATATATAATGAATATTCAAAGATTGTATTAGACTTTAATCTAGTCATGTTCTTATTCTTGTTTTCCAAGTACTCTTTTTTTTTTTTTTCAAAAACCTTAGGGAGAGGATAACATTGAAGTATCTCATGACATTCTAAACTAAGTTTATATGCTATTTTAATGAACGAACAATCCAATCCTTCAAACATACTACATGTCTAATATCAAGGTGTCAAACTTTTCCATCAATGTAAGCTCTTAAGGAAGATCAGCTTGTTATTTCTAAAGTCATTTTTATCTGTTAAACAATGACTCTTTCATTCAATGCCATTAAATCATTAAAACCAAAATATTTAAATACTTCAAAATAAATTTATATAGAGTTTTCAAAAATAACATAAGATAATCTAATTGATCAACTATTTTATCCAAATAAGAAGATTTAAAATTCTTAAGATAATCCATTAATTTATTTAAATTTTTAAAAAACTGAAAAAATTATTTGAAAAATATAAATATGAAATAAAAAAAATACATATTTAAAACATAAACATAAATGATGTTAATTGAACTTAATTGTAAATCAGTTGAACCTGAAAATTTAACGTTGGATTTGACAAATTACCCGTAGAACAAATTTCCTTAATTAGGAAGGGGAAGGGATAAGCAGAAATGTCAAAATTTGAACTTTGAGAGCAAGAAGATCATGCAATCAGACATTGGCACATTGGTTTGGGGAAGTGTGGAAGGAACTTAGTATTGTAGGGTGTATCAATATTCCCACTTAAAATAAAATCACTATACATTTTTTTTTATTTTGTGGGTTTAATATTTGAAAGGAGAGGAAATGATTTTTATAAAGAATGGAGGATAAAAGGCAAAGATGCTTTGGGTTTGAATCCTATTGGATAACATCATTTTCAAGAAGAAGCTAGCCATGTTATATATTCTTAGGTTAAATCGACATGGACGTTTTTGTTTTTGTAATTTTTCGACTTTTGCTATGTCTTATTGGCTGTATTAATTATTAGAAAGGTTGGATTTCGATATCTTAGCGATAAGGAATTTTCACTTACTGCACTACAATCCATCCCCAAGTAAAATAAGCAATATGACAAAATCCACGCCATGAAACACAGTGCGTCCATATAATCCTTTATTATCCTATCCATTAACCCAACCCAACACCCCCCCACCCCCACGACATGGTCTTCATCTTTCTTAAAGATTCTTTTTATATTTTTTACTTAAAATTTCATTGAATAATATCCGATTTGATCCGTTGTGGGCATTCACCGTGTCAAATTTTATGAAATTCTTACGATTTTCCTGTCATTTATTATTTGATTTCAGTTGGCAATTAGTTCGGAAATGACATGTAATTAAAACGACAAAACTTGTTTGTTCTTTCCCATGTTCCATGCATGTAATTGAACCCAAATTTTATAAGCTAGATTAATGTTATATATATATATATATATATATATTAAAAAAAAACAGAAAACACCAATACAGACAAGAGCAGCAAGAAATGGTGCATGTGCAATGAGTATATGAGTAGGGGTCACAGCCTACGAGTATTTATGCGCATCGCATCAAATATTAATACAGGTACAAGTGGTGTTTGACGGGTTAAACCCTGCCTTCCCTTTTATTTAACTACTTATCCCTTTTATTTTATCAGTACAATTTTTTTCAGAAATATTTAATAAATAATTTTATTAGGATGGTGATTTCAGATATATTTAATGATATGTTTTCAGATTTTTGAAAAGTTAGAGTAGAATATTTATTAGAAAAATTATAATATTATAATAAAGTTGATATTCTCATCATGTTATTCTAGATGGATAATTATTTATGATAGATAATTAAAAATGAATATAAGGAATATGAAACAAAATATGGGTTAATATTTTCAAGTATTTGCTGTTAATCACTACTATTACTAATTATTAATTGTTTATATAATAAAATTGTAAAACTCTTTTTCGTAATTTAATCTTAAATGAAATAATTAAAATTCAATAAATATATGATGCATCATATGTTTATCAGAATATTTGAAAAATATCTTAATTTTTTATTAGTTATATAATATCGAGAAATTTATGTGTTTTTTGTTAGTTATTTATTAAGACAACATATATTTAGAAAAAAAAAGTGTTACTTTTCATTATATTTATTTAATTTTAAATATAATTAGGAATGAATAAAAATGATTCAAATAAAAGTAAATGGAAATTTAATTTAATTTAAAATTTTTGAAATTAATTTATATTTGTTTCATTTCAATTTTTAAAAATATGAAATTTTTATTTTAAAACTAAAAAATGGAACTGAGCCTACTTTAATTAAAATTGATTTGATGATTTTGAAACTAATTATTATTTAATTTGATTTAACTTTAAAAATAATATATTTTAGTTTATAAATCAAATTAAACCATCATTTTTTCATCTTATATAATACATTTTTTATATTATACCAGAATTAAAATAACCAAACAATCGAATAACACATATTTAAAGATTTAGAAATAAATAGATAGATGAAAAAATGAATATATTTATGAGAAATTAAAATTAAAATTAAAAATTAAAAATTAAAAATTAAAATAGAGGTTAGATTTCAATTATTGAGCATAGAATAAGTAAAAATATTATATATATATATATATATATAAAAGCAAATTTCCAGAAGCCAGAGAAAGAAAAGGACAGAAGCTAAATCAAAAAACTGGAAGCTGATACACATGGGAGATTAATTAAGTCTTTAATGAGCTAAAAACCAAAATTAAAGACAATAATTAGGGTTTAGAAACGTTAGGTTTTCATGTAATAGAATATAATGGACAGCATTGTTTGAACGTGATAACTATAAATGTAGATAGAGGATGATGGCATGGAACAAGACAGATCACAGCATCATGTCTTGATGGCGTTGGACCGTCCTATACCCATATGGTGATCAAAACAAGGTAAAATCAATCAATTTGACAAACTTTGATGGTTCAACCAATCAAGAGTTTAGAAGCCCCGACTCCATCTTAATCAACTAATGCTATTTTCATTTATTATTTACATAATTTTCTAATTTCTTTTCTTATTACAAAAAAAAAAAAAAGAGGTTGAGTAGTTTGCATGGACGGACCCAATGCTGGGGTTGGAGGGTTGTAGTTTTATTGTATATAAATTATTTATATATTGATATCATAATTTTTATTAAATCAAAAGGATTATAAATATATTTGTATATAGTAAATTGAGATACATGTAATGCGGGTGTTGCTCTCTATTATTTATTGTCAGTTTTCATAGGGACATATATGACAAATACTTTTGAGAACGACATGTGAGTAAAGATATATCGGAGAATTTCAGGCACAAATGTCCGAGTATTTCGTCAGGTTTGTGTCTGCACTTCAAATTTTCTGTGTCATTTTACTTTATTGCCCCCATTTCCATCGCCATCACTTCTTCTCTTTTAACTGTTTCATTTAGTAGATTAAAATTAATTAGTTTTGGGCATGGAAGGCTTCATAAATTAATTTAACGTATGTTGATTTATTTTCAGAGTCAACATGCCTTATATAATCAAATAAATATTAGCAGTTATTTATATTTATTAAAAACTACACGCAGCAACATATTAAACATATATGTATGTCCACACCCGAGTCAATTCAATGGATTTTAACTACTCTTCCGGATAAGCTGTGGAGATGTACCTCTCTTGCACAATAAAAACACACACACCCACTTTTATATATATCTCTGTTCATTTATATGAATTAAATTCATTTTCAAATATTTGGATCCATGTTCCGGTATCGATGTTCTCTTACCTTCCTTCTGATGTTATAAAGACCAGAGTATTGCTTAAATCTTTCGATGACGCTTTTCCCCTATTTAATAAAATTAATAATTATCAGAATTTAATTAATTAATTAATTAATTTGAAAATGTGAAATTTGGGCCCTAAGATTAATTCCTAAGGATATTTAAGAACAACTTGTAGTATATATAGTACATAAAATATATATTTGGGATGGGTGAAGATCTCCATAAGATAGGAAGTAAGATTTTGGTTTGTGCCCATCCCCACCTTGGAAGAAAAGCTCTCTGTCTCCTCAAGACACAGAGTTCCCATGGCCATGCTTACATGTCTAACGATTCTACCGTCACTCCGTTAACTGCCATGCCCATTCCACCGTTATAAAAATTCATAGACGAATTAAAAATAAGAAGGTATTATAGATTTAATAAATGTTAAGTATATGAAAAATAATGATTATTTTTTACATGAAATTGTAATTTAAAGCTAGACATAAATATTCTGAATTTTTAAAAATTATTTGGTACGTTGAATCAACGCTGGAATGATATGGTATTAGATAGAGAATGGAAAAATATTTAAAATATTTTTCATGTGATGGGAGAGCTCTAAAATCCACGTAGCACCTCTGCAGATCTGCAACCCTTTATTTATTTATTTATTTATTTTGTTCATAGAGAACGACGACGTTTTAACAGTACCTTTTTTCCTAACATGACGACTATACGTCATCCAGCCAATTCCTGTTATTTTATAAATGTATATTTAAAAATTAATTTATAATCTTAATAATTATTTTCCAACATAATAAATTTGTTAGATAAATTAGAAAAAAAATACCTATATTATATTATACTTATATTATAAGGGAAGGAATATGGTGGGGAAACGAAGTTTTGCATCGTTGATTGGTCACTTCCTTACCCTTCATTATCTTATTTTGAAGTTGAAGAATTTTCACACATCAACCTTCATCGATTTCCACCACTTTCAATTATTGGATTAAATTTTATATAAATATTATGTTTTAATATTTATAAAGGTAATGTGTTTAAGATTTCATTTTGGTTTATTCTAATGAAAACTGCTGTTTTTTTTAAAATTATATAATATTATTATAAAATATAAAGTTAATTTTTTATGAATTCATTTCTGATTTTTTAATTACTTGAAAATTTGAAATAGGATATTGACATATTGACATTTCAATAAAATCTAAAACAGTATCTTTTACTATGAAATT
This sequence comes from Dalechampia spathulata, assembly GCA_948192965.1. Taxonomy (NCBI): domain Eukaryota; kingdom Viridiplantae; phylum Streptophyta; class Magnoliopsida; order Malpighiales; family Euphorbiaceae; genus Dalechampia; species Dalechampia spathulata. Next base: position 2,154 of record CANYBF011796520.1, on the reverse strand, counting down.
TCAAATATTTTACCAATTCATATATTTTCAGTAAAGTAATAAAATAAAATAAAATATATAAAAAATTATTTTTATGCAGGTTGTGAGATTGTAAAAAGTCAAACTTGAATTTGTATAATAATTTTTCTCCGAAAGAAAAATGAAATTAAATAATTTAAAAAAAAAGAAAAAACTAAAATTTAATGAGATTGAATGAGTTCAAATATTATATTACTGATTAATATGTACATAAAAATGGCCAGAGTTTGGTCATATCATATCCGAACTTCATGTTACAACTTCAAGAAAAAGCAGTGTAATTTTACTGCATAAGCAGTTTCTAGCGTCACCTTCCATGAATATATTAAGCTATGCTTAATAACCATGAACCCAGCGACTAGAACTTGGAGCTGCCCAATGGACAAACTATATGAGGATGAAACCCTTGATGATTATCAAATTATGAAAGACAAAATTGATGCCCATTGATGGATGGAAGTTGTCCTCACCGCCAAGTTAAAAAGAAAACTGAGCGACAATTTCCAAAAACAGGGTTTTCCCATGAATTCAATCGGTGGATAATTTTTTTTTTTTTTTGGTCCATCGGTGGGGAATTAGGCAGCTTCCACCTACCAGTTAGGCAATAGTCATCAGAGATATATATATATATATATATATATGGTGTCCCCAAATGAAATAATTTTAACCTAATTATTATGAATATACTTCTAGAAGTGTCAGAAAAATTATGTGGGTACATGTGTTTTGGAAGCAACATTATGTGATGTATGTCTATGCATATACTCCCTTCATTATTATCACCCTAAAGATCCAAAGTTGTACTTTCCTATAACTAATCCATTCTTGTCGATCTAATCCATGACTTGCATCATTTTATTATTCCCTAATCATATGATTGGTTCCTATGTTTACTACCAATGTTGCATTACTTGACTGTATTTTGCCATACAACTCCTCCTTCCCCATGTAATTTAATAATTTTATTTAAAAATTATATATATATATATATATAATTGTAGATGAATGCCTAATATGAATTTAGCTTTTATCTGTTTCTTGATTAATTTTATTGAAATAAAATCATGTTAGTTACTTTATGATAATCTTATACATCTTTATTATATTCATTGTGGCTCTCTAACAAGAATAAGTGAATATAAATTTTAAAAAATTAAAGCTATAAATTAATTGGCTGAAGTTTAGTTTAATGTATGAATCTAAAAGTATACATATGCTAATGATGATTTAAATAATGAAAATCAACTTAAAATTTGTAATTAAGATCAATACAATGATTTAGATACGATGAAAACCAAAAAAAATAAAAATGAAACTTTTATGAACATATATGTATATATATATAGTGTTAAGCTTTGGTTAAAATGAAATGTCTGCAAGTCGATACTCATCCACAAGTACCCATTAAATATAAAAACTAAATCAATAATGTTCCAGAATTTAATAATATTTCCACATTCATCCGCATTAGAATCGTGAGACTAAAATAAATTATTTTTCTATTAAATGAATTACTTTATATATATATATATTTATTTATTTATTTATTTATTTATTTATTAAGTTGTTATTAAATTTTCTCATTTTTATATAAAACTATAGTTTCATACCATCTTTAATTATAATAGATAATTTGATGTGTGAGATGAATCCATGGGAAGCAATGATGAAGGATGAGGGTTGGGATTCTGTGAAGGAAAAAAGAAATAGGTGTACAACTGGGGCACGGTAGCCGAATGTCAGGTTGATGGAAAGCCAAACATGGACGAGCTTTGGAGAGGGCTAATGGCAAAAGCATGAGAATTCGTGGTTGGTTTCAGAAGGAACGCAGAAAGTTGGATTTATGCTATTTGTGCATTCATTGTAGAAGGTGGCAACAATTAACCACATCAGCTTCATCACTTCCTATGATATTATTTATTCTCTTTAAAGACGAACTTTCCCATTATGCTTAAGCAATTGTTGGTTTGGATGCATATCTCTTTCTCTTAACAATATTCCAACTTTTTTCAGATCTAGGATAATTACATATGATGTAAAAATTTTGATACTTCTTCTTTTATATTCTAATATATACCATCAAATTTATCGAAGATAAAGATGTTTATTATGATATTCAAGAATCAAACCAACTCA